>DWAJ01000890.1:0-26963 GCA_018238005.1 Eurema mandarina
ACGCCAGCCGTATTCAAATGCAAAGTTGACTCGAAGCAGTTAAATCACAATACTATGGGTTAAGTGAGGTTACCTCATGAAACTGTATTAGCATTTTAAATTCTACTTTTACTAATGGCGGATGTGACGGAGGCCTAGACATACATACATACATACATATATACATGTGTAAACTGTTGGCCGATTTTCCTTAAGGTTTTGTTAAAGATGTAGCATACTTAAATGACGAATTCTCAACGAAGTGTTTTGATGCTACTGTTGGTACAGTTGGCTACAAAAGTACATTAACTTTTAATAAGTGTTACCTTTATTTTGTCATGTTATTAATAAAAAGCATTTACGAAGGTCGAATTGAGAAACCTCTTTCCTTGAGAACTCTCTTTCGGTTAAAAGAGTGTCGTGTTTAAACTGATAGGTAATTTTAAATGTGTTAGTTTACTTTTGCAGTTGACTGTACATTACTGTTTTTGTAATTCTTTATCGGTTTATATATCTTAGATTTTTATCTGAAATGGAGTTATTTTGACGAATCTTTATTTTTCTCTGTCACTAAATTTATACTTAGACTTACGTATTTATCTATAATATATATAATAACGTTTGGGTATACGTATACCTATTTTATGGGGATAAAGTATTAAAAACGCATTTTTATATTATACATAATTAGTTGATATAAATTGCTCAACATGTTAAAATAACATTATATTATATTAAATTTAAATTGTTACTATCGGAATCGTTTAACGGCTTAATGTTAAGTAAAATTAAATTTTTGTGTAACAATTCAAATAATATTATATGCTAATAGTCATTCTGTTTGTCTGTTTATACCGCCTTCACACAATAATGTACTGAACAAATTTCGATGAATTTTTGAATTTGCATATTATTGAGCTTTCAGAAGTACCTAAGTCACCTAAACCACCAAGCTAAAACAAACATCTTATCTTATCTCAGCCCTTTGTAGTTTCGATAAATTATTATTATTACATACATGAAAAGTTGGTTTAGTTGGTTGTCCTGTTCTTAAACTAAATAGTAAGCCTCATAGTAGCTTAAACCTGTCTAAGATAAATTTATTTTTAAAGAAGTAAAACTACGAGGCAAGCCTAGTGAAAAATATTATTAAAACAATAAACGAAAAGCAATATTTGCACAGCAGTCCCGACGTTTATAATATCGATCATTCAACTATATGTAAACAATACGTTGCCAGGCAACGCGCGAGCGAGACGGCGATAGGGTGAAGCGTGCGTGCGAGCGGGACGGCGAGGGTTTATCGCACGATAAGGCGCGCGCGCATAGTTCACTCGGTTTTATTGAGGAAATATGTGCTTCCTATGTGCTGGTGGCTGTTTGAAGTTATGTCGTTGGAGTTGGAGCTATATCGATATGTAATGGTTCAATATTCCTACCAGTATGAAGTACAGTCGATCAAAAAATTAGGTATATTATTAATTGATTTATATTCTATGATTTATAGTCTATGGTGCACATAGTGAATTTCTTGCAAAAGATTTCTCAAAATTAATATGTAGATCGGTTCAATCGTACATAACAAAATCTTTTTTATAATAGGCGAAAGGACATTAGTCATTAAAACCTTCAACAAATGTAATCCATTAAACTGTGAAAAATACCTTTTTAAATATCTTAAGTCCATCCAAACTTATAAATAACATGAATATAAGTAGAAAAATATTTTTCAAAATCAGTAGATTTGTTACCCTTACGAAATAACCTTTTTTATAATAAGTAAATGCACGCACATCCAACCTAGGGTAGGTTACAGTGTACGGTAGTACGATCTATAAAACTATGAAACGTCTTATACCCATTTTGATGTTAGGTAGACGCCGGTACAGACCACCCACTGAGCCCAGAGAATGCGCCAAGCAAACACACTGTCGCGAAATATAACGAACTATGCCGAATAACAAATATAACAGATTAAAAAAGTTGTTATTTTTTACCTTTAGGAGGCGATATAATCTGTACAAAGTTGCGAAGGTACAAAAAGTTTTCTTTTAATAGTTAATACTGGCAGGATATATTCATAAGACTTCAACGATTAATATATTAAAAAGTTTAGAAAAAAATATTTATGTATGTATGTGTTCATATTCTAGATGTAAGACTACGAAACTGCCGACTGATTAAAATTAAAAGACGTAGAAATATCATTTTTTTGTAATAGAAAGGAATATAATGTCTTTGTATATGAGGATGCTATATAAATATAATATAGCGATGAAATTATTTAGTAAATAGCTTCTAAATTACCTCAGAAATATCGCAAAAAAGAGGAAGTCCAAAATTAATGAACTATTCATAGACATGGTGATTTAAGATAAATAACACGCTTAATAGATCATGCGAGTGAAACCGAGGCGGGCGTTTATTGTTAGTAAAATATAAACGCGAAATATATTGAAATGTACCAAATAGCATACATATGTTGTATTAGCATAAAAATCGACTGAGATGGTTAAAGCATTCACAACTTGCAACAAAGCCTTGTGCTACTTGCATCGCTAACGTTATGGACAGTTGACATCTAAGTTGAACGTCAATTGATGAAGTTACTAAGAAGTAAGAACTTAGAATAAAAATTATAATATTCCGTAACGCTCGCGGGACGGTCACCTTTTTCATGTTACATAAATATTATACTAGTCGAGTTTTTGTTTATATTTACGATTGTATGTTATTATTTTAAAAAGACTATGAGAATTTTTTGCAGGTTCTTCTCTGTAGAAACTGCCTTCCGAAACGGTGGTAAATGTTTTGTAATACCATGACGATTCCAAAGTGTTACTATATGTAGCCTAATTGAATATAGATACTTGTATAATTGTCTTTGAAATGTTTTTTTAATTTTTCACCAAAAATTCCTATCGCTCTCATATTTACTACTATGAGTGGGGTTTGGTTAACACTTAACACCATTAGGGGTTTCCAACAATGATAAATATATATTACATAGTATCGAGTTAACATATGAATAAGTGATCTTGTGTCGTATCATTGCAAGTAATGACCAGCATTTTTATGTATTTTGTATATTATGCAAAAGATAAATTAAAGAATCATGTCGCCACGCCAATGGTGAAACACGGTTAGTAGCAAATATTATTTCTTAAGTTTTAACTAAAGTTAAAGCGAGTTACATAACCACAATAGAACATTGTTGTACCCGCAACGATATATTCCTGCCAAGGCGAGACGCAGTTACCGAGTTTTTAAATTAAACCCATAGACGTATAAAGCATAGACCGATAGTCCCTTAATAATCGTTACGCTGTAAGTGAAGTCAAAACTATGTATATGTAAGTGTAAAAAGCACGTTCTTATACTCGATGACACGCACACAAGCGTACAGATAATGATGCTGCTATAAGAAATTTACTCTATAATGTGGAAAAAATTCAATCTACGAAATAATACATACGAATTTTGATGCCACGCGCTGCGGAGATCTAAGTAAGTAGACAAAATTCGCTACTTTGAAATGGCTTCACATTGCGTGGTTATATTGCGGCTCTAGGCGTTATTATTCTATGATTGAACCCATGTTTAAATTTGGATTTTAGTGAAGCATTTGACTAGGTATACCTAGGCTTAATTGTAAGACCTAAGTGCCTATAGTGCTCATTATACGAGATGTTCGTTTGTGGCTTTGGAAATAAATAATGAGTTCTTCTCTTTGGCATTAAATTTAAGTATCGTTTTGTTAGAATTTGCTCTTGTTGTACAAGATGATGATGCTGAGTTTGAAGCGAGATATTGAGTTGCTTAATTTTTTTTTTTCATACAGATAGTAAAGAAACGTATAGAATCGCTCCTTACTAAAGCAGACCCGCCCCAAGGCTCATATCTAAGCCCTATTTTACTAACCACCTCGAATCAGTCAAACGAGTTGTGGTCTCCCAAGTTCCGTAACACTAGTATCTGAGGTCTCAACTGTCTCCTCACATCGGGCAAAGACATAGAGCAATCTGTGGTAGACGCGATCACGTCGAATCGCGTTTGAAAGAAACACTTTCTACTGTCACTTAACCGCTCTGACGTTACGTTAGTCTATGATCGTAAATTGGGTAATCTAATATCTTAAAGCTTATCAGAAATGTCTGAGGAGATTAAATCATCAGCGTGCAAGACTTGGTTCGTTTGTGAGCTTTACTCGTTTCGATGTTAAAGTGTATTGCTTTTTGCAAAGTAATGTAAATATGAAGAAGGTAACGAGGAGTTATTTTATATATATATTTTTTTTAAATTTCAAAACTGCTATCGTTTCTATTATCTTTAACTTTACCATCGCAGTAAGATCAAAGAATTTTCTGTTTTGATGGCAAAAAAGTTTCCAGTTTTCAGCTTAAAATAGTACAGACATTATGAAATAGAAAAAATTGTGCGACTTATTTGAATTCATATCTGAAGTGCCCACGTCCCAGAATTTACCTGATTTTGACCATTATCTAATTAATCTAACCACAAACTAAACTTCAGCCAAATCCCTTCTTCCAAAGTAGTCTATCCAACAAGAAGTAACTAACAGCCATACATACACACAACCTATGACATTAATAATATTAGTAACAATTAATGGTATTTGTATACATTAGAATCTTATAGTTCAGTCGACACTCAAAGAGGGATTGATGTCAAGTTTCTAAGAAGAGCTACCGAGGTGGTTTAATGACAGACCACGTAATTGTGGGAAACGGTGGACAATGCAAGACCATGTCTCAACGTTGGACGCTCGTTGAACAAGTTTAGATGTACTTGAGAAGTTTTTGGAAGTTTAGGTTCTTATTATCAGTCCATTTTTTGTGAATCCATTACAATAAGGTTTAGTGACGAAATTTGTAATGTTTTGCTAAGCGTATTCACAGATTTCCTACAGCTTTGGACTGGCTTTTATTATATATAGGATATTGGAGGATTCCAAAGTTTTCATGAGTTGATATAAGCTGGTTTTATAGTTAAAAAAAAAAACAGTATTCGACTAATATTAATTAGAAATAGAAATAAACTGTAGCCTCGTTCCATGTGAGAATGTTCAATTTCGTTCTCGTGTCTGTGTAGTTAATAGTATTACAAATGCTAGAGCTTATTATTTCACTTCGAAAACGGCTGCATAGATTGAAATGGTCATTACTTTCCATAAAAGACAAATTTGTTCGAATAAGCGATTATGCCTGATATCATTCAACTTTACAATAAAATGATAGATTTCCCATCGACACTTGCGTTTCAAACGTCGATAAATAATGGCGTGGCGGAAAAAAATGCATAATAAAGTCGGTCATGGCGACGTTGATGCTCATGCTGTGACCTTCGGGACGAAATGCATGCCGGATGGTGGATGTAATTATATAATCACTGCGTGGATACGTGTAGACGTGTACGTAGTAACCGCTACTAATGAGGCGGGTTCTGAATCGCGCTTATGATATTTTTTCGCGACAGTATATATGTACGTACTTCATGAGATCAAGCTATTGAGGGTTAAAGGATAGTTCGTTGTTCTATTGGTCGAAGATCCTGCCGTTATTTTAGATTTATTTACTTGTATGTGGATTATGAATTTTTAAATTAATGATTAATCCTGTCGTGCGGAAAATATTGTTGTTTTCAAATTGTTAAAAATCGAAATACTTTATGACAATGGCGCCATAAAAGTGGTTCTCAATTATAATTTATTATGATTACGAAGACCTTAGGTAATAATAGTTATGTTTGACTATAAGATCTTACATATTCATTTTTTGATCCAGTGTAAAGTCAAGAGGCTCATGCCAACACCAAACTTATATCCAGTAGTAAGTACTAAAAATTATTTAAATAATAAAAATGTAAAATTTCTAAGCAGTTGTGACGATAACATCCAAGCAGTGCAAGATAAGTTTTATCTCGCTTAGAATAACAATGAAACTTAGACCTACCGTCAATCACCGGTGACATTGGCCCGTGCACTTTGAATGGCTACATTACCGTCTTCATTCATCATACCACCACCAACCACCGTAACGGTAATACCATCCTTATTTATATCGTGTTAAAATTCAAATTCATCTTCAACTAGTACGCTTTAAAATCAACTATTTCTTACCTTATTCTCTGTTCGAACCAGAATTATTAGAAAAGTGTGTCTAACGCTTAGAGTAATAAGGTTCAATTTTGCTTCAAAGTCTCTCAGCGATATTACATCAAGAGCCTGTTCAAGTGTGTCATTAAAGGTTTTTACTGTGTCTTCAGCAACAATAACCTCTATTACAACTGCATTTGAGACACAATAGACTTGAATATTAACTAATACACTCTTATTTTCTAAACTACCGGCTGGGTTAGTAATCTTTCTAAAATGTGCTCTATCGCTATGGGATAAGGTACATTTTCTATTGGTTACTTTTCGCACGCGAGCCGTTCCGCTTGCTGCGAAGGACACAGTCATGTGAAATTGATTCTATTACGATTTGCATCGCAAATGGTTTTTCTTTTGTTTTACAGTAAGGGTATTCAATCTTCCCAAATGTGCTTAGAATTCCGTCTACAATCGTATGGGTGTATAGGTTGTTCGAACTATAGGAAACATTTTGTAGAAACATATTCCACGTTCAAAGGTTTCGGTGATATAACAACAGGGCTATTGTGTAGTAAATCTTTGCATAACAAAATAGTAGCATCTCGACGACATAAGTCACAATAACCTATTATATAAACGTTGTATGTTTTGAAAACTCTGCGCCATTCACCGCAGCTGCTAGTGTGACCGTCGATACGCTATTGTTCACTAGTTATTTAATCTATGCACTAAGTTGAACCTTGGCTTGAAATAAAATAAAAAAAATAAAACGTCAAATTCAGCGCCAAGCCGCGTGTGGTCCTGTCAGTTTTCCCGCTTAGTGACTGTCAAAATTTGAATTCGAAATTCGTTCGGAAACGAACGCAGCATCGCATCTGTTCGGATGACATTTTATTGTGGTTGAAACAAGGCATCAATTTCGTGGTCCGTTGCAAATAATAATTTACAATCAAACACCGTGTAATGTACGAATATAATTAATAGACCGTAATAAATGTCTGTGAAAAGCTGTTGTATGCTCATATAATGGGAATGGAGTTGTGTATTGAAAATGTATGCGTTTGAATTTTTCGGTTTTTTTCTCGTAGTGCGTGTGTGTTCGTGTCTCTCGGAATGGTCGTTTGCGGATTATGTCCAGGTAATACTTACTTAAAATTTTAATTAAGCCCCTTACATGAAAAATCGATTGATTTAGTCTAGCCACACCTTTGTATATTAACTTATGAGAAATGAGATCCAAGAGAGAAAAGTATCCAATGTGTCTAATCTAACTGTAGGCCAAATCCATTAATTCGTTTTTTCATGAAAGAAGAGAAAACATCTTTACGTATACATCTTCATAAACTATCGCTTTTGTAATATTTCCTTTGCTTTACTTCCTTTAGTATACAAAATTTGATTTTACAATAGGTTCCGTCCACGAAAGAAGTTGATCGGAAATAGGTCATAAATAGTATACAGTACTACTAAGAGGAATGTCCTAGTTAAAATATATACAGTAATGTCATACATTTAAATGAAATTTAAAGTTTAAAAATTCAATAGATCTTTCTTCACAAGAACTGGAACACTTCAAACATATTTATGTTTTTATTTATAGTTTCGATTTTTATAGCTCTCGAGCGTGACTGATTGTTAAATAAAACAGTTAAATAAACGAGAGTTGAGGTGCGAAAACTCACGTAAGAGGTTTCGCCGCAATTGTGTTTGCTTTTAAAAATATTTGTCGTGTCATGTCATGTATGGAATAAGAAAGTACTTGGAACTGTCGGCTCCGATATAACGTAGTATGTTAAGCCTATGAAAACCTTCGCAGATTTTATAGGTATAGGATATGCCTATACCTATAAAGTCTGCGAAGTCTGTGACGACGACGTACAGTGAAAAACAGTGGGGTTTTTGTAGGAACAACTCCAACATTACACAAAGTCTAGGTCTGTACAACTGAGAAAGACCAAAATGACTCAAATGTGTTGCTAAATGCATAACTTGATAACTCTTTAGCTGAGACCTATAATTATTTTTTTTAATATTCTTTGAATGACGAGGACGTTTCTTGAGCAAATTAAACAGAATAGCAGTGTTTTTCAATTACAGATGCGTGCGACATTTTGCTCAATATCAACTAAAATAAAAAACATTTTATATTTTCTGTTACTGCACATATTCAAGCAATACGTAGCAAACGAAAGAACTACTTGGTATTTTGATAGTGCTCGATAAATGAATAAAGAAAGATTTAGTTGAAGCATTCAACGTTCAGAATTATGCCGCATAATGTGATCTAGTGATGTAATTGGAAAACTAGGTAGACGTAAGAAGAAGGTTACAGGTAGGATAGGTACCGCACAAACTCAGTCGCGTCAGGCCAGCTAGTTTTTACCAATCTTCATACACTTTCTTGTGAAACAGTTCAGTACTATAATGAAGAAAATTTCAGCCTCAGCAATGGTGTCGCGTTAAGCTTCACAAACATGACATCATAGCATGTCAACACTTTGCGCAACCATTGTTAGGGACCAGGAATCCGGTCAAGGCTCGTCTTTACTTAAACACCGCGGTTTGACGATTATTAAGTACTTTTGCAGAATTGCAAAGGAATCCTGAACCGTCCAGACTTGCAGACTAATCAAATTTGAGCACGACTCAAGTCTAGTAATTTCGACAGGCGTTTGGTTGGCGAACTGTCAAATAGGTACGATACGATTTGAGTTGTATTTTATGTTTGAGGAGGAGTAACCAGTTTTTCATTGCTTTTCTTTATTGGAACTCTATAAGAAAACGCTGGTACACACATAATTTAAATGTTACAACATGGCTAGCCCAGTACAATATATTTTTGCCTTACAATCTTCTGTTTAGATACTGATTCAAAGGTGTATAAGTATATTACATAGCCGTATATATATACTCTTAGTTGAGTAAAGATAAATTTGATTTTGACTTTGAAAGAAGACGATGTTTTCATTGAAAATTCATAGAAGCTTCTGGAAGTCATTAACTATTCTATAAATAATCACAGTCCTACCTGGATGTCAAAGCTTTATATAATAAAAAAAAAACCCAGCTAATTAAATCCAAGGCATTCAAAGCAAATCCTAACTATTATTTAATCTCAAGTATGCGGCTAGGGCGTAAGACCGTAGGGCCGTAGGGCGAAGCGTCCGTGCTGTAACAATGGACGATAAACTTGCAGTCTGATTGGCACTCGTTGGACGGGGGTTAGTGACCCGGTGTTGAGTGAAAAATGACGTGTGGTATAGTCGGTTGCGAAAGTGTTAACAGATTTAGAATCACGCATATTAATTATCAAAAATACAATATTCTATTTTTTGAAGAGACGTGATAATAGGACAAAGTGATTTTCCAAATACGAGGAACAGCAATTTAACCCTTACGGGGTTAATCGCCTACTTTTTGTTGCCTTGTCAATACTGGGGTCAAAAATATCCTATGTCTAAGGTCTATTCTACCTATCTACCAAACCTCAGCCAAATCCATTCAGTATATACATACAGACTAACATACATACATACATTTATCCTTACAGATTTACGCTCTTAAATGGGATATAAAAAACCGGCAGTTTCTTCTTCTGATACAATATGCAAATAAAAAAATAACTTAAAGTTCCAAATGTAACTTTAAATGAGCATACTTAATACTATAAGTTAGAAATAAACTTATTCCTCTGTAAAACATTCCAAAAGCCAAGGATTACGAAGCTCCCATTTTGAAACGGCATTAAGGTACTTTACATTACTTTACGGACGTGATAACGAATGATAACAGCGATAAGATAACCAAATCCATCCGTTTGTTCAAACAAAGCCATGTAACTGAATGACCGTTATGTTTGAATTGGGTTCTGTGAAATGTCGTGTGGTTAGGTTTTGAACACCATCGATTTTTATAACGTTTTTGTAGGTGGTTAATACTCGGCCCGGTGTGGCGCCATCCTCTACGGAAAACCGGAGCCAAGAGTTGTGTTTGCGTTTCGTTCGGTAAATGGGAGACCTGGATATTCTTTTTCCTCCTTTAATTAGTTGTGATGTGTGATGGTACGTAGCCTAAAGCCTTCCTTGATAAATTGTGTGTTCAATAAAAATAATTTTTCAATTCGAACCAAAAGTTCCTGAGATTAGCGCGTTCAAACAAACAAGCAAACAAACTCTTTAGCTTCGTATATTAGTATAGACACTAATCCCCCTGTAGTTTGACTAGACGCTTCCAAGGCTACTAAATTCAAGTATAAGAACGATACTTTAAAAATAATATTACTAACAAATACAAACTCCGTTCAACTCCAAATAACAAGACACGGTGACAATGTTATCACTTCACGCCTCAATTGCGAAGGATGTAGAAAAACTCGAAAACACACACGTGGAAAAGACAATTTATTTCTGAATAACTAATTACGTACGTACTATCGCGATGAGGTGGTTTTGTTAGTTAGGATATTTGGGACATGGTTTTTGTTAATGCTATATTTGAGTTCTTGGTCCTCATGTAGCCAGATGAGGCCCAACACAGCCGTGTTGCTTGCATCTATTAGTTGTTCTCGCTGGTTGTTTTCTTTACAAACTGCTTTTGGGTCTGGTGAATTTTATTTTTTAATTTGAAGAGGGGAGACGAGCTGGATGCACTCATGATGGTAAGAGTAACGCCAACCCATAGCCAATGCAGTGCTACCCGGAACTTTGCTATAAAGCCCAACTCCGGGCAGGGGTGCACTACACCGACGCTCCCCACTTTGAGTCATCAGATGTGAAGACTCATTAGCCCAGTAGGTTTGTGATACTATGATGATATTATTTCTATAACGATCGTATTACTGTATGTTGGCTAGTTGAATGACAAGATTTTGCTTTCTGGTGTGCTTACCTGTGATAATCTATAAATATAATTTAAGTTACTTAACTTTACTTATACTGTTAAAATTTCATAAACTATTGGCTTTCAAACATGGCGAAAATGCATCGTTAATTTAAGAATGCTATTCCTACATATATTTTTATGTATTATTGGGGATACGGATAATGAAATGTATGATTTTTTATTTGATACCATGTGAAGTTAGTAGCTGCAATAAGTTTTACATATTTATAAGATTATTATAATCTATAGATTTACTGAGACGTGGTGTACGTAAAATTAACTGTGTTCAACGGCCGTATGACCATCGGTTCCGCAACAACGGAGACAAGGACAGACAGACACACACACACATGTACACTGTGGTTAGGTTCTTTAGGTAAAATTTGAGATTGTCTTAAGTTTTCAATAGCTACTTGGATGGTTTATAGTATACTAGCTTCGTCTCGTGGTTACTCCTGCGTTTGCAAATGCTGAATTGAATGAAGCCACGATTTATTTAGCAAGGTTTCTTTGCGTTTCATTCGTTAAGTGGGACTATTGGAGGCCAATTTTTTGCATCCCACCATCATATCCCACCATTTATACCATCAGGAGTGCGTCCAGCTCTTCTCCCCTCTTCATATTATAAAAAAATATTAATCTTATGTCATGCATTATTTCCTTTTCCTCTTATTAAAAGTATCAACGCAATTGTATAGGTCGCGTCACGAATCTTTAGCGCTGAACGAAACCTGCGCAGAAGTCAAAAATAAGGTATCGAGGTAAGGTCGGGTGCGGGAGCGTTGATTGGTTGTCCCAGTCGTGTTACCTTTCTCGCACCAATACGTCAATTACGAGCGCGATTCTACCGATGCGCTGCTATTCTCGTCCAGCGCTAAACATAAATGACGCGTACTATACTACGCACGCATTCGTATTCGTACTAAGCACTTAGGTTTGCGTCCGTTCATGCGAGGAGGTAGCCGCCAAGCTCTTCTCCATTTAGTCACAATCACATTAAATTACTAGCGACCTGCCACGGCTTCGCTCGCATATATTATGCTTGTATTATATATAAACCTTCCCCTTGAATCAATCTATCTATTAAAAAAATTGCATGAGAATCGGTTTGCGTGGTTTTAAAGATTTAAGCATACATAGTCATGAAAGCGAGTTTATTTGTGAAGAAAATTCTGCTAGTATAAAAGGGCTCGTGTGACTTCGTTAAAGTACGAATAACGTAGATTAACTTGGTATTCAAGTACATTGAGATCTAAGCGGGAATATAATAGAAAAATATTTAGAAATAAAACTGTAATTCTATTAAACAATTCTAAACAGTGAACGTACAAGGTGAGGTGCAGTGATTAAAGCAAAGCATTAACATAATATATTCAAATATCACAAGTATTGGTTTTATTTTACAGTCCATACAAATGTTAATTAGTTAAGGAAATAAACGGTTTAGTGCTGTTGCTAGGTACAACTTAGACTAGCAAGTACTCTCAGCGTTACACCGTCACGCTGTGTGACGGGGATGTAACGCAAGAATTACGACATTGTAGATGAATCTTCTAATATTATAAAGAGTAAAGATTTGTCTTTTTGTATGTAACGAATAAACTCAAAAAGTACTTGACCGATTTTAATAATATTAGAGACTAGTACTAGATTCCTATAGAAATCTTTAGAAGCTCCTTTTAAAGACAACTCGGGCGAATCCGGGACATTTTCCACACCCAGACTGTCATTAACAGCTGGAAAGCTGTAGCTTAAAAATAGCATTGAAGCATTTTAATCTATATATTAATTTTAAATAACTTTAAATCTTTCTTCTAATTGTAAAGGATACAACACGGTTAGATGAAAAGGCACATAATAAAAGCGATACGTATTTTAATCATAGAGCAGAAACATGTAGGCACTTTATAATGAGTCAACTGCGAACAATTCACCTAGATATGTTATCACGTACAAGCGAACATTGCAAACCATTTTTTATTGTGAAATATTTTTAACAAGCTCGTAAGTTTGAGTTGAACTTTATTTTATATATTCGTTCGTGAATTATTTATTACAATGTTTGAGTAAATCTGAATAATATGTAATTGCAAAAAGTAATATAGTAACTACTAGCGGCTCGTCCCGGCTTCGCACGGGTAGACATAGTACTAAATATAGCCTATATTACTTAGTGATAATGTAGCTTTCTAAAGAAAAATAATTATTCAAATCGGTCCAGTACTTTTTAAGTTTAAACGTTACGTAAAAATCCAATCTACAATCCAAAATACTAATCTTTCCTCTTAATAATATTAATTGTAGTTATTATTATAGTGTAGAAAAAAAAATGTGATAGTAATTATTCATCCATAATTTTAAAGTCTAAATAGACACAGTGTTATTAAATTTTTTAAGGGACATGTCTAAAGATAAAGTTGATTATAGTAGTAATCATGATGACGTAAAAGTTTAGTTTATTAATTAATTAATACAAGAAAAAACGTTTCACATATTTTCTGCGCGACTGCACATACCAATTGAACACACGATGTAGTTAATGTGAAACCGGTTTTAATTATCTCTTATACATATATCAGTTAATTTAAATAAAGTAATTGTTTTCGTTATCAAAAGCTACGTTATTTGTGCGAAAATAATTTATTCGCTTTATCACTTAGTAACATGTAATTTACAATTGAACTGACATTAAATTTATCTATTTCAGAGACTCTCAAAGAAAAATGGCGTCAAAGAGGACGAATCCAGTTGGTACTGGGACCCACCGCCCCAGTCTTCGAAAACCGTCGACCATGAAATCGAAAAGCAATACAAACTGCAAATACAAGCGCTACAAGACGAAATATCCACCATAAAAGACTGCTCGCAGATCGAGAACAGAGCTGACAATGATGAAGAACTCCACAGACTACGGGAAGAGAATAAAAACCTAACGAATAGTCTAGAGGACTTGGATAACCAACACCAGGTGGCTATGGAAAAACTACTCACACTCAAAAAAGAGTTACAAAAGAATTTCGAACTTCTTAAACTAGAACACGAAGAAATGAAAACTGCGAATGATGAATATTCTTCTGAAATCAAACAGTTACTTAACAAAATAGCTCACCGAGACCAGGAAATTGAACGGCTTAAAACATCCGGAACAGACTATGAGACGTTACTCCATAAATATCAAAATCTAGAGAGGATTCATAGCTTGCTCAGAGAAAATGCGGAGAAATTTCAAGAGGAAAATCAAAAGCTTCACGAGGAAGTGTTCAAATTGCAAGAACAGTACACCGAATTGGAACACAATATGGAGATCGTTACTAAAGAAGCTGTTATGTCAGAAATGGTTCCGAAAGAGAAATATGAGGAGTTACAAAAGAAACTCAATGAATTACAGGAAAGACGTAACACAAATCAAATACACATGGATGAGGTTAACATTGACGATAATGCAAAGAGCGTTATAGAAACATTGAAACGTGAAATCAGCGATTTAAAGCATAAATTGGCTCAACATGAATGTGAAGAAAAAGAAAGCAATAAGACAATTAAACCAGAGAAAATAATGCAGTTATATAATCGATATATAAATTTCGATTTGCCTGTCGATTACGTAGGAGAGATGCCTTCATCTTCAGATAATATTGTTTTATTTAAACTTGAAAGCGTATTCAAAACCGTTAACGCCTTTAAAACAGATATTGATACGTTTGAACAAAAGTTAGCTGAGAAGAAACTGAATATTAGCCGTTTGAAAACACAGATTGAAGACTTAACTACAGAAAATGAGTATTTAACAACAGACATACAGCACTTTGAAAGCGAATTGGATGAGATGAAAAAGAACAACGATTTTCTTATCTCCGAAATTGCAGCTCTCAAAAATACGTCAAAACTTGAACCTATAATTGAATCGCATGAAGACAATCTAGTTAAATTAGAAACAGAACTGGCCGATTGTAATGAAATTAATAAGACGTTTGAATCTAAAATTAAAAGAATTGAAAAGGAATTAGCTGAAGTTAAGTCTGAAAAGATTAATTTGCAGGAGAATTTAAGTGATTTGAGAAAGAAGTACACTACCATGCTTAGTGAGTTAGAAACGTGCAAAACAGAATCAAAAGCGGTTGAAGAATTGGAGAACAGTACGAATGTAACTCAAAATAAGAAACTAATAAAGGCATGCGATGATATTGATGAGTTAAAAAAACGTCTAACAAACGCCAGTTCTAAAAATGAACAGTTAGCTATTGATTTACATATTATCGAGAATGATAAAGTGTTGCTTACAAAGGAAATCGATGAGTTAAAACACGCGCTAGCAGAAAAATCTTCGTCACACAAAGAATTGGAATCTCTGAAAGCTATCTTAGATCACAAGTTAAAAGAGTTGGAACTGAAACTAGACGCTATGTTAAAACACAAGCAAGAACTTGAAAATGATAATTACAACTTGACGGAAAAACTTAATGTACTGGAAGCCAATGCTGTAAATAAAACAGAAATGGAAAATATTATTAAAGAGAATAATGAAACTTTAGCTAAAGTTGATAATCTTCAAAAAGACAATACGGAGTTAATGGTTAAGGTAAACGACCTTAATAACGAAGTAACTATTTTAAGGAGGGAAAAGGATGAATTAATAAATGAAAATAATTCGCTAAAGCAATCGCAGTATACTGAATCAGAAAGCATATCAACGTTACAAGAAAAGATTAAAACACTTCAAAGTAAATCGGATGATTTTAACGTTTTAAATAATAACTTTACAGCTCTTAAAGATGACCACCAAAAAGCCCTCGAAAGGATAACTCAGTTAGAATCTGAGCTGGCTACTACCGATCAAAAAATGACACACATAGAAAGCGAATTCGACAAACTAATAACCGATTTAAATGAAAAGGACTCTATAATAGACTCGTTTAATACTTCTTTAGCTCAGGCTAATATTACTATAACAAACCTGACGAAAAATATTGAAGATCTTCAGAAAAATCTTGTATCCAAAACTACTGAGTTTGAAAAACTACAAATATCTTTCAAAGGTATTGCAGAACAGTTGAATAATAATAACGCTACTTTCAACCATAGTCAAGAAGAACTTAAGAAATTGCTTGCTGAAAAAGAAGATATAAGCAAACAATTATTTACGCTAAACGATGAGTTGAATTCCAAGAACGCTGAGATCTCAAAACTAACAACAGGACTTGAAGAAATCGAAAGAAATAATTCCGAATACAAAAAAGGTCT
The DNA here is from genome assembly GCA_018238005.1 of Eurema mandarina. Taxonomy (NCBI): domain Eukaryota; kingdom Metazoa; phylum Arthropoda; class Insecta; order Lepidoptera; family Pieridae; genus Eurema; species Eurema mandarina. Next base: position 16,214 of record DWAJ01000890.1, read on the forward strand.
AGACCAAAAGGACAAAGAAATTAAAGAGTTGCAACAATCTATTGTTGAATTAACGGATAAAATTAATACTGAAAGTGTAACAATTCAAAACGATGACAACGCAAAATTTATTGAAGAAAAGCAGGCACTTGAAAGACAACTTAATAATTTGAAACAAAATCTAACATTAAAAGAAAACGAATTAACAGAAATAATAAATAAATCGCAATTACTAGAAAGTAAATGTTCGGAATATCAAGCTTTAATTGAAAAGGAAAATGCTGAAAAGGGAGAATTAATAAACTTGGTTAGCTTAAAACATAATGAAAGTATCCAATATCATAGTGAAATACAACGCTTGAACCAAGTTATTCTAGAACAGACGAATGAATTTAAAAGGATTATAGATGAGAAAGACGGTCAGATACGTAACCATTCCGAAAGTTGCCTTAACTGTGATAAACTTTTAGTCAGTATTAAAGATAAGGATCAAATTATTATGTCGCTTAATCAGAATTTAAGTGACTATGAGAGGATAAGTGTAGAATTGAACAATGCCAATGATACAGTGGTCCGATTGACGAAGCGATGCGAAGATTTGGACAAGAGTATGACAATCCAATTGGAAAGTGTCAAAAAATTGACAGCAGAAAATGTACAGGTATAAATGCATTATATTTTATACTAAGTTCTATATTGTATACCAAATTAAAAAAAATGGTCAGTCTCTCAAACCACTTCACTAATAGTTAATTTAAGAAATGAGTTTTTTGTGTTATAGTAATATTTATAATTCAACATCGGATAATATTAGTATTTAAATCTTCTAAAAATGTTTGAATAGCTCAAACAATATAATTCGAATATTATAATGTTAATATAGACTCGGCAATATAAAAACCAATTTTACAAGCTTTTATTTAACTTGCAATGTATGTATGTATGTATGTTTGTGTGTTCGGGTGGAATTTTATATTTATACTATTCATACAAGAATAAAATCCTAAATTGCGTCCGTTAAAAGATCTCAAAATTAGTATTGTTTCCAACTTTACTCATTTCTTATTTCGTAATTTAATAAGTGCTTTATTCTGGATTACTGAGACGCTCTTCAAATTGTATCTCACTCAAATCTGTCCAATTTGACAGTTCAAATTGACAGACAAAATATCTAGACCTTAATTACGCTTAAATTTTGATTTGCATTTGAGTAATTGGCCGTTAATCGCTTACAGTTGTCAGAAAAGGAGCACACGTCATCGCGCGAATTGGAACGGTTGCGTCACCACTTGGTAGAAATGGAGGAGAGTTACACGCAAGAGTTGATGACGTCAGAGCAGAAGTTGACGGAGTGCCAGGCGAGGTTGCATCAGGTGGAGGAGAGGGCTAAACAGACAAGCACAGTTTATACCAGTAATAGGTTAGTGTATTCTAATATGATGTGGTTATTGTAGGACAGTGTTTGATGCTATAGGGTAGGGTCTGAAACTACTGAATATTTAAAGTTCTTTCAAAGCACTTGAAGTAATTATGTAGTAGTGTTACTACGTAGCATTGAAGATTAAAACACTTGAAATGGAAAAGAAAAATCTCTACCATTGGCATTTAAAATTTAAAACCAATATAACGGCGCAAGAAAGTAAAGATGGGTCTTTGTTACTCAGATGCGAAAACCACCAAATACATTTTAATGAAACGACTATAATATAGCTTTCAAATCAGTAGGTCTAAATTATAAATTAAAAGAAAACAAAATATCTTTCAAATAAAACAATTGTAACAAATAATGTTCTATGATACACATATTTAAACTAACCATATATGTTACAGTATACGTGCCAACCAAGAAGTAGAAACGTTAAGGAACCAAATAAAGTTATTGGAGAAACAAAGAGAGGAAGTCCAAGCGCGGCTCGGAGAAGCAGAAGATTCTAGAAGTAGGAGTGAGGCCGCCTTGACTAACTTGCAAGTTGTTCTAGAACAATTCCAATTAGGTAAGCCTTTTCCTAGTTTTTCAATTATAGTCACTCGTTAGTGATAAGGCCGCCTGTTACAAATGCTGTATCCAATAAAATGTTATTGTTGTATATTGTAACTAAGAGTAAAATAAATAAATAAAATAAATATAGCATTTTTCCGCATAATGCGGAATAATGCTTAACGTTCCTTATTTTAACCATATCTTACTTCATTCATATATCGAGAACTCTCAAAGTACTAAGTAGTGCTTTCGCTCGATGCGAGCAATTACATGTGCAGTGCCAAAAGAGTATCAAATGTTTTCCTTTAATTTGACATTGATCGAAATATCGCATTATGCTCTGTTATTGAAAAACTAGGTTTGTAGACAAAGTCCTTATTCTTAAATACCTTCGCATCAACTAGGGATAAAGAGTCTTATTGTAATGAATACAGAGGTCCTTTTAACTCGAATTCAAAATTTTAGCTAATTCAGTTCAGTAGTTTCGGTAATCCCATCATAATTACTCTGATCGTGTAATTTACTGTAACAGATTTCTACTGTAGGTAATTTACAGTATTGAATAGTCTTTAATTTAATTATCACACAAAATTGAGCCGTGGCTTGAAATAGTAAATTCAAACAACACGTATATATTCTAGACAAAGAACGCGACATACACGCGGCGACCGAGAAAGTAAGAAACAAAATGGCGGACATTAAACGTCAGAATCTCTCGCTACAAGACGAGATTGGGCGTTTGAAGGCGAAGCTAGATGAGTCTGTAGCTGGTTTACAAGCGGCCACGAGACTCGGTGATCAGGTCGAAACGAAGAGTGCGCAAATCAATGATCTGAAGGAACAAGGTAAGGGTTTTTTGTCTCGCTCTCTCTCCTTTTTGTCATATGTATGAAGTGTTGGTAGTGCTTGTTAGAATAGGTACTAAGAATTGTGCAATTTGATTATGATCTGTTGTTAAAATCGTGTAATTTGATTGTATAAAGTAAAAGTTAAGAAAGAGTTTTTAAGCTTTTTTTTTGTTAGACCATTGTAGTACATTTTTGTAGTGCATTGAAAGATAGTTTTATATTGTATGTTGTATGAAATAATTTTTGATATTGATTGCTAGTTGATAGATTAATGTGTTGATGATATTTTTTGTTTTATTTTTGTTATTTATTGTAATTTAAATTTGTTAAAACATTTCTAATAAAAATAAAAATTTTATATGTAATTCTAATAAGAACTTCATAAACAACCTTTTCCTACTTTATTTTGATTATGAATGTAGCAAAACTAGTGTTATGATCGAATAATAATAACTAACACCTTAATACTAGAATAATATCCTCTATTTGCCAAAGATTGTCTAAAATTGGTTTAACGTTTTAGCAGTGAGAGCTTTACAGATAGACAAAACAGACTCTGAAATTATAAATAAAAAGATTCGTGCCAAAAATCATCAACTTTGGCTTAATAAATAAAGTGTAACTTTAAGACAATTTAATTGATTTTTTTGGATTTAATAAGCTATATTCGACTAAATATCAGCTGGTAATTCTGGGCGAATGGAATCCCAGATTATCAGTTGGTATAAGGTCGAATATTGGAACACTGCAATTCAGTAGAAAAAATGTATTGGCACACAATAATGTAAGTCAAATTGTTCTAGAATGTTTTTTGCTTCAGTGTGTCATTTTTTGTCTGTTTTTTTTGTTTGTTTTATGATTAATAATAATTGTCTTGATTTTTTAATTTAGTGTAGTCTTTGTTGAAATGAAATACTTCTTTTCTTATGTCGTAGTGTTGGAAATATTTTTATTGAAACTCAAGCGGCCCGTCCCGGCTTCGCACGGGTCTATACCCGTACACTATACACTATACCCGGTCTATACAGACATAGTACTAAATATAGCTTATGTTACTCAGTGATAATTTAGCTTTCTAATGAAAAAAAATATTAGAATCGGTCCAGTACTTGTTGAGTTTATTCGTTACATAGAAAAATATAAATATTTTGTCTTTTTATTATAAGTGATAGATTATTTTAATTCTGAAAAGAAGTATTTTATTTAAGTGTTATTAAGCTTTGAAATGTTTTTTGCGTTTGTTCGTTGTTTTTTTTTAATTTGTACGTTAAGATTTTTTGTTGACATGGCTGTTTCGCTTTTAATGATTTTATGATCAAATAATAGTAGTTTTCAGAAGTTTAATGTAGTAAAAATTCAAATCAACTTCCACCATCAATTTGACCATTAAGGGATCCTTTTTTGCTGAAAAAAAAACATTATTTTAGAGAAAAAATTGAGAGTTTATTCGAAAAAAAATAAAAAGAGTGATTATATAACATTCTAAACGCAAACTGTTTAACGTTATCAAAATATTTACATATTACATAAGCTTAACCTAAAGATATACCTATTTGGATATAGGGTACCTACCTATATTGGATATAGGGTCTATTACAGTTTGCAGTACAACTCTATCCAAAGAACTCCGATTGAGGAGTACTTACATTTAAGTAGCCCCTAATTAGTGTAGTTTAAATGGCATTTAATAAGCAGCATTTAGAAGATCAAGCTTTGCACGCGCTTCAGTCTAATCTCATTTGGTAACTGTGAGGTTTAAATGCCGGTTCAAATGGAGGGTTATTTTTAAATTCGTTTGAATCACATGCTCAGATTACCATATGGGGTTTGATTGAGGGGTGTCGTATCACAACGTGACGTCCTTATCACTGATGCCTGTTTTTGTGTCTGTCAAATCTTCTATAACCTCAAAATTGAGTTATCGTTTTTCGATTAAGTTTTATATTCTAGCCATTTGGGTAAGATTGTTGTTATTTAATGCTAGATAAATATCAAAGATTTTGCTTTTATTAATTAAAAAGTATTTATATAGTTTAACAAGTTGCAACACAACACTGTTCGTAGTTGTGATAGTGATGGTTTGTTTCTTTTTAAATACAATTCCCAGTTCTGAATTGTCTGTTACTGAACTGTATTTTTAATGAAATTAGAATTTTATTATTAAAATTTTCATAGCAAAATTTTACAATACAACTTTAGTCATAATTTTAATATAACCTAAAAATAGTTATCGCTGTCACATCTGTGAACAAAATGGCGACCTGTTAAACTAACGAAACACGAATTTATCATACACCATCGTCCATTATGTAAAAAATTAATTTATAGAAGTTTTGACTGCCATTAAGCACCTGTTATGTTAAGCATTGCACAATAAATGTTCAGTATTCGAAAACATCGTTGCTCCAAGCGTGTGCCCTAAGTTTATCCATCAGTAGAAGAGTCTTGAAGATAGCTGCATTGTCTCTGAGTATTACTTCAGGTACTGGCGGTATGAATAGTGAAAGGGAAAAAGGGATACTGTTTATTTCGATTCTGTCACCTTGAGGACATCATTTTTGAACTCTATAAAAGCATTGTATAGTCGAAAATCAGTTAAAACAGTTTTTGGTTCAAGAATGCTACGAAATTCAAAATTATTTCATAAAAAAGGGACAGAAATTTGGGAAAAAATATTGCATCAATCTTGATGAAATAGATGAGGTAAATGCAATATTGCCAATTAAATAATTTCGGTATAATTTAAAGTACTTTTTGAGTACTGATTTTGGTACACTTGAGGGTACTCTAAATTTACTGATTGAGGTACAATGAGGTATTCTTAAACATTCCATTCTGGTACCTTTAAAAGTATACATAGTGTGTACTGCTGGTTTTCGTACAGTGTGTGTGAGGCCTATAATCGGATATTCAGTGCCCTTTTTCCCTACCCAGTGGCTGAATAATACTTTGAGATCGTGTTAGCGTTACCGTCGTGTGGAACGCATGGTCAGTAGACGTAGAAGGTATTTTTTTGGTTTTATTTTTATTTTTATAGTTATAGTTATAGTTGACTTTTAGATAGATTAATGTGTTTTTTAGTAAGTGTTCGTGTAGAATAGTTTTGATAGTAAACTTTGCTATAGTAGAGCTAGAAGATCCAATTGTTATATTTTGTCCTTATGTGGTAATCATTGAACATTATGAATAAAAATATTATAGGCACAAGCAAAAAGCTTAGCTGAATTTCTTTTAATAAAGGAAATTTCAATATTGTTTCAAAACGTCCAAGGCTTTTTGGTGAAAATTTCATATGTCCATCATAGGGCTATACACCGCTATTGGGGGTTTAGAAATATCAGTATAGAAGTTAAATACTAAAGTTAAAAGATATAATACGTTTATATTTAATTTTCTCATAACGTAGGTTGTTTTTAGGTAGTTACGTGGATTTCAAAATATGACGGTAGTTGTAAAATTTTTCAGTGCGTACGTTACAAATGTCCGTGGCAGCCGCGGAAGAGAGGTACTACAACGCGATATCGAACCAACAGGATCGAGTCGATAAGAACTTGGTGAAAAACTTAGTCGTCAACTACGTGTCGACGGCCGGACAGAATAGTATGAACCGGTGAGTTATAGGTCTTATGCTGAAATATAATAATAATAATAATTTATTTATAGTTCACAATAATTTTTAATTACATTTTTGTTTTACTAAAAATAACAATACGAATAGAGTACGAGTTACAATTCGATCAAAGCTTAAATCTGCATCTGAATATTGAAAACCCATCCAAATGTCTTCTTCTTGGTTAAATGGTGGTGCTGCGTTACCACAATTTTGCCTATGTCTAGTTGTGTGTAGATAAAACAAGTTTGAGGGTCGATATTTGGTTGTGGCAATCAGCAACACGTGCTTTCAATACCACAGACAAACATCGACCTCGCTATCCAAAATTTAAGTACAACTCAAATCGGTTCGATTTGACAGTTCGCCATACAAATCTGTCAAAGTTGCTAGATTTGAGGCGTGCTTAAATTTGATTGGCGTATGAGTATTTGGTCGTAAGGATAATAACTTTTGACGACTACTTGTCGCTGTGGCACAATTGCATTCTGCGCGAAGGGTCGTAAGTTCGATCCTAAACAGGATATAGGCGCGGATGATAAACGCTAACTATGATGATATGCCTAGCTATTTTCTCAATTAAAAGTTTTTGGTTTTGAATTTTTAATATAGTAAACAGTCAGTTAAAAACAGATAAAGATTAATAATCCATATTAATATTATAAATGCGAAAGTAACTCTGTCTGTCTGTCTGTCTTTCCATCACGCTAAAACTACTGAACCGATTAGAACGAAATTTAGTACAAAGATAGTCTAGAGCCTGGGGAAGGACATGGGATACTTTTTTTTTAAATCAACCCCCAAAAGATTGTGCGAGGGGTTGAAACTTCTTATAATTTTACGCTTTCACGCCCAAACCGCTGAACGGATTATAATGAAATTTGGTACAGATGGTCTAGAGCCTGAGAAAGAACATAGGCTACTTTTTATTGGAAAAAAGTGTTAAATGGTGGGAAGAGGGGGGGTCTAAGTTTATATGAAAGTCCACGCGGATAGAGTCGCGGGCAAAAGCTAGTTCTACATGATAATAACGATTCAAAAAACGCTTATATCAATACAGCGCCATCTACAATGCAAATCATTAACATTCTTACTATTAGACCATAGAGTATGTACTTCAACATTATTTTTTCCTTTTTAGGACACAAATCCTTCGTGTCCTATCAACAGTTCTAGACTTCAATCAACAAGAGTGCGAGAAGTTAGGTTTATCCAGATCTAGTAATCCTACGGATAGTCTAGCAGCTGAATTCGTCAAGTTTCTACAGAAAGAGTCTAAGCCTAGACCAGCCTTGCCCGATATGACTGGACTCGTTAAAACTGGTTCAAGAAAGAGTTCCACTACAGGTCAGTTAAATTGTTGTATGACTGGAATTTAGTAATATTCTTTTGATGATGATGATGATGTTAATGATGGTGAATCATGCTTATAATATTTATTCTAGATATAACATAGTCTAGACTTAAAAACTATTTACGTTTATTAGAATTCATATTTTAAGTATTGTAGCAAGAATTTTTAAGACTACTATAAAACAATAGCTTGTAAATTAATTTGCTAAAAGGAAAATAAGTAATGAAAATAAATCATCCTACTTTATGTCTTATAACTCAGCTAGAATTAAAAAAAACAAACTATTATATAACTTATGTCATCCATTCCAGGTCCCAATCCAATATTCGACCCAGGCCATCGACGGAACCCCTCAACTGGTTCGAACAATCTTCTCTTCCAAAACCTGGATTCCATGGACACAGCCTCACAGAAATCAACAGAGTCAGAATCAAAAATAATTCCGATTACCACTCTGGAAACTGGAATAAACCAAACCAGGAATAATGAAGGCGCCATCTTGAAGCACGTTCTGAAGGATATGTGATTTTGAGGGTATATGAAAAGTTAAATATATTTTTTCCGAAAGCCTAGATTTCAACTTTGAAGTTGTATGAATTTCTTATTCAGAAAAGATCTTAATGGTTTTATTTATGTATTTAATGATAAAATAAACGAGAAAATAGTAATCTAATGTTATATCCATTTTTATAAATAACAATAATATAATTAAAGAAGAAAAAAATAATGAAGATAGTCGCCATTTTGTAACGCAGCTTAATAAACATGAGATTAAAGGTATATGAAGTTATAGTTTTAAAAGAGATTTAATTCGTATTTTATAAACGGTTTCAAAATTTTCTTTTCTCTACATTTTATGTCAATACTATTTCTTTTATTAATATTTATATATTTTCACATCTAGTTACAACAGATGAAAAAGGCGCCATCTTGTATCTAACGTCAGAGTAAATCTTGTCTTTCATAGTGTAAGTGAAAAAGAATTTCGTTTGTTAAAGTCTGTTCTTTATTTAGATTTAAAAGATTTTTTACTAACTACATTTTGTATCTATAATTACCAATTATCACTTATAATTTCCACTATTTTATATTTTTCCACCTTCGTATATGACGTTTGTAAAATGCTTCATATTTTAATGATTTTTCTTTGAAACAAGAAAGGAAATTTAATTTATTTATTATTATCAATTATCAATTATTCATTTAAGTTAAAATAGTTTATATGTGTGACTACTTTATTACTTTGATATTAAAATCTAAATAAAACAAAATTATTATTTTTACCAAACTTATGTACTTGTATGTTTGTTCCACCTTACCACTTCAATAACTGAACCGATGCTTATAGATGAGTTGTCATTATTTTTAAAATTGCTAAGGTAACATAGACAATAGAAATAAAGAGAAAAAAAATATCTAAATAATAATTCTATTATTATTCTAGCATCAAAGGAACCATAGATAGTCATCATTAATAACTTATAAACATCAAAGGAATCAAAGTCAAATGTATGATTTTTTCAATTAAGTTAAAACTTAATTGACTTATAAAGATATATCTTAACTTACAGGAGCTTAAAAATATTTTCATTGTGAATATTTATGCACTTATATAAAATGCTGTTTTTTATTTTGAGTGATGATTGTAATAACTTACTTTTTAAACTCTGCCTAAATATTGTTTTAAATAATAATGTTTTTAAAAAAAACACTAACCTATTATTTATATTAAAATGAAATATATTGAATTGAATAATTTAAATGTGAATGAATTTTAATTTGTTGGTGAATATTTTATTTTAATATGAAAATAATGAAATGAGAAGAAATTGTGATTTTAGCAATAAAATAAATGTAAATATTTTCCAGTGTGCGTTAGAGTAACTACAGTATTTATATAGTTCATTGTATATTAAATAAAAATTAAATGTTAATAATTTTTATGGTTTTATTAAATGTTTCACCCTATTTTTTATTATTTGTATTATTCTGGGGTCTGGGTGTTGCTATGTATTGCATGTATTATATGTATTTACAAAAGAAAAGTATGTATATGTAATTTATTCCGTTATCTAGTTGCCATAACGCAAGCTTCGGCTTAGCTTGGAACTTGATGGCGCTGTGTATAAATGTCCTGAAAATATTTATTATTTATTTCACCCATCTAGACCCATTTTGTTTCTATATAAAAAATCATACACGGTGGAATTAAAAAAACCTAATTTTTTAAGTCAAAGAAAAGTCAAAAGTATCTTTATTCAACTAGGCTACATATAGTAACACTTGAATCGTCATGGTATTACAAAACAGTTACCACCAGTTCTGGAGGCAGTTTCTATAGAGAAGAACCGAAACTGTTAGTCTATCTTATTTTTTAGTCTGTTAAAAGTAAAACCAAGGCAAATGAATATATCTTTATACAACTAAACTGTATAGTTGATTTCGTGTTTAAAATATTAATAAGGATCTGGGAAATTTTATCTTCTTTGAATATTATAGATACTACAATGATATTATAGTAAATAGATATGTTATACCCATACAAATACAACCGAAATGTGTTCCGCACAGCAGCGGCAGCACACATACATACTAGTCAAAACGATAGAAAGAGACAAATTATAAAACCAACAAGAAAAAAAAGAGATAGTTTTGTCAGTTGCGCGTGAAAACACCGGCAACTAATCACCTAAAGGTAAGACGCCCTAATTAGGATGTTTTTGCGTCTTCAACGTTTTGCGCTTATAACGTATCTATTTAATAATCATTCACAAAGCTTTCAAGCTATAGGTAGGTTAGCTTATTTAGTTTATTTGCTGATATTTTGGTCATTTTCGCTCTTTAACAATAATTATAGTGCGCGTCATTTATGTTTAGCGCTGGACGAGAATAGCTGCGCATCGGTAGAATCGCGCTCGTAATTGACGTATTGGTGCGAGAAAGACAACACGACTGGGACAACCAATCAACGCTCGCGC
>DWAJ01000891.1:0-26949 GCA_018238005.1 Eurema mandarina
TGCTATGTTGACAAAAAACCAGATTTTATTTTATTTTACAGAAACAGAAGTATATAAAAAAAATGTATATATGTACATATATGTAATTCATTTATTTTTTATTATACTAGATTGTGCAGCGTTATAAGCGTCCTGAACTATTTATTTATATTTTATATATATAAATAGGATCTGAAGTAGTGATTCTAATACACCTAAACAAAAATACTTGAATTTCAGATTCCAGCGTGTGGGAGTTGCTCTCATGGTCTTGCATTCCCTCGCTGAGTTCATAGCCCACAGCTACCGTCTCAATACAATCCTTCGTGGAGAACGAGATGACTTCTTAGATAAGGGTAAGTATTTGTTTTATACAAGTCACAAATCTGATTTAACATATGTAAAAATTATGTAGAAGTAAACTCAAGAATGTTAATAAAATCTATTACATATTTATCTTTGTACTAAAAAGATTGTGCTATTTAGAATATACATATACATAATATTGAAGAGGACAATATAAATGATGAGCTTTTGCATTTAATTTTTTGTGTACTAGTTTGATATACATACATTCAGACTATTAATTAAAATCGTAATTAATCATATGAGTTCTTTATGGTGCGAATAGAGTTTTTGTAATTAAGGCATGATTTGTAAAAAAGTAGTTTTTTAAACTTCCTTTTTGCGTGTATTATGTGTGTAATTACTAATTACAATATACATACACAGATATAGAAAATGTAGTCTTTTATACTTACTTTTTAAGTGTATATGTGTGTATTACTCAGGATAAAAAAAATGAATTTTGAATTTCCTGTTAACGTGTGCGTGTGCGTGTGCGTGCGCAGTGCTGGGCGTGCTGAACGGCGCGGTGTTCGTGAGCGTGCGGCTGTGCTCGCTGGTGCTGGGCGTGCTCACGTTCTACTTCGGGCTGGGCGGCGCCGCGCCCGCGCTGCTGCGCCTCGCCGCGCTCGCCGTCCTCGTCACCTTCCAGGCACGCTCGCATATTATTTATTATTTACCCTTTATTACATTTACAGCTCATCTCACTAGCTAATATTATTTTTATCCTCTTCATCTTTTATAACATAAAGGCAAACGAGCAGGCGAGACACCCGATGGAGAATGGTCATCTTATCTCAGAATCCAATAAAATAGATTGAAAAAGTTGTCTATCCCATCTTGGATGCTTAATAGCAGGCTTAACGCTAATTTAATTAGCTTTGTACCTTTTTGTTGAAACTTAATGTAAATCTAAACTCTAATACCGCAGGGAAAATATAGTTACAAAAAATTACAATAATTCACATTCTATTCTAAGTAATTATTAATAGTCTTATAATAAAAAAAGTTATAAATTTAATATAAATAAATTAAAATTAATTTATTAAACATGAGATAACTTTTAGGTGTATCTGATGTTCAACTTCATATCGGAGACAATGAAGCAACGCCAAGAGGCTCGCCAACTCGCCCTCAATAAGCCCAAAAAGGACAGGAAAGACAAGCAAAAGAAAGAAAAAGGTAGCAAAACTATTTGATATAGATTCTTTTAATGTTTTGAAATTTATAATCACTAAATTACAATGTATGCCATGCTATTGTTGTATTTTATATATAGAGACAATGACTTAGTTTGTATATAGCAGGATGTATTTGAAACTACTAATCCCATTTTTTTAAAGCTACAATGTGTTATTCATTTATCGTAAAAAATGCGTATATCGCGCTTGCATTAACTAACACCCTCATCGTTAAAAAAGTCTTGTTCCTTTATTAGAAGCATATAACTATGTATGTAGCAAGAAATTTCCAAAACTACACACCTGATTATTTTTTATAAGCGTCATCACATGGCATTTTATAGCAAAAAAAATCCTATGTCATTGTCAAAATTTTTTATAATACTTTCAGCTTATAAAATTATTCTTTTTTTTTACAGTAAAGAAAGTCCACAACGAGGAATCAGACCTTCCCGAAGTCGACCAGAACACGAACAAGACGCTGAGACAGCGACAAGCCGCCACTGCCAAGAAGTAAACACAAAAAAACAACTATAAAACACCCTTATTGTACTTTTGTAACGAAACATGTTGACTTAAGAAAAAATTATTTATATTCGTTCCTATCGGTGTTGACCTTTTTTTACGAAGGAATTCGCTAACATACATGTGCGTGAAAACCCGTGGCTCAAAGCTGTATTTTATGAATGCACAAAAATGAATGTTCACGTTATCGTTTATACATATTTTTAGAATGGCATTTATTTCAAGTTGTCAATAAATCCTTACTATTTTTAAGCAAATTTTCTTAATTCCTTCTTCCTTTTCCATGGTTATCTTCAAGTAATGAGTATTTTTATGTTTGGTTCAATAGAAACGATAAATTCCGAATTTTATTTATGTATCAATTTTATTTAAATTCAGAGTTAATTAAAATTATTTTACAATGAACTTTCATCGTGTTTAGTATTTAAAATATTATTTATTGCATAATGTATGTGTCGAAGCACAAACGTAGCATTTTAATCTATTATTCCATGTATTGTATTGTTTGTAATGGTATGTAATTAACGAAGTTATTAGCGATGAGATTGTAAATGTATTTCGTGTAGGTTCATGACAATTGCTAACGCCCATTCTACGTGAATGTTTCAAGATAAAAACTACAATCTAGACTAAACATTATTATTATAATGTATAGAGGATACAGGGTTGTAAGAATATCTTTAAAGTGTAAAAAATAAATGTTTAGGTTAAAATGTTGTTTATATGAATTTATTAATAAGTAGATATACTTATATTACGAAACTGTGTCTGAACACGATAAAACGATTCCATTCGATGATACGCATAAATGCTTTTACGAGAAATTCCACTTGAAAGCTTTTAAAATTATAATTTAAATTTTATTTTTTATAGTTTTATATGTATTTCTTAAATATTTATGTAACTACAATTAACAATACCTCTATAGTGTTTCAAAGGTTGTCTGGGTGCTGTTTTAATAAACTATTTTTTAACAATTTACATGATAAGGACATTTTAGTACAGCGGCGATATTCGACCATAATTTTATTTGGTGTATTATGATTCATGAATGTTGTTAGCGTCTAGATTTTTAAATTGTACCTACATTTCTTCATAAAAACGTGCTCATAATTTGTAATTTCAGGAATTGTCAATTTTTAAAAGCTTACTGTTGATTTATTTCAAATAAATTTTTGGATAATTAGTATTTTATTTTAATAATTTCTTCTTTGTGCAAAACCCTTTTTCTTTATAAGTTGTAGCATACTTATCCAACAGTTCCGTTTTCGTTTACTACATAGTAATCTCACATAGTGAAATTTTAGATGTGATACATTACATACATCTTTAAGAATAAAATCCCTACTGTCTTCTATGTAAATGTTATAAATGCAGACCCCTGGACCCATTTTAATACAAATTTCGAGTTGAAGGAGTAAAAAAGGGATGAAAAGTTTATTGTCGAAAATAAAACCTAAACTTTTTAATTAGGCACTCGGTAAGATAAAACTATGTATATAATATATAAAACAAGCGTAGTAACTCGAGCATGTCTGTATCGATTTTAATGTTTTGCAGTATCGTCACCGGATTGCAAATCTGTATACTTTTAAATAAGAGACTGACGATTTGTCAAAAAGTTAGTCCTCTTGGAAAATACTGCTTGGAATAGGCAAATAAGGAAAACCATGCATACAGCCGGACCAAATTTGTTACAAACGGCAGAGATACCTGGCATTTGGCAATCTCTGGAGGAGGAATTCTTTACGTCATGCGTTTTCAAATACATAGGTTTATTAATCCTATTGTTTTATAAGTATCCTGCCATTTTTAGACCAATATAAGGCTTTCATTATATTTTTAATTTATTTCTTTCTGATTTTGTATGAAACCACCTGAACCTACTGGATTTAAACGGGTAAAATACATCGAGGTTTTGATATAGCAAAATCATATTCAATTATATTTCTACACTGATATGAACGTTGTAATATTAGACAATGCTAAAGCATTACACTGTTAGTAATTGATACCTATAGCTTCTCACTTCTCATGAGGATTTATGGTTGAACGAGCAAACCTGCACGTGAGCAACGTTGGGTATTTACCGGCAATGAATACTGTTCAATCCATTCTATTTTTTAGAAATTTTATTCTTTCCTCTATAAAAAAAAGGATTTAAAAATAAACCTTTAAGTTGGATGTATATCCAATTATTGTACAATACTAGTATTTCAATAGTCATCACAATGTTCTTTTTTAGCTAAAATAGGGCTTTCTTTTTCTAAAAGCTCAAAGGCTGGTTGTAAATAATAAAATAATTCTGATAATTGATCATGAAATTAACTTGAAATGAATGTTATAGCGCCTTAGGGGGATCATATTTGTTTTCGAGTTATAGACGCTTTACTAGAAATTTGTATAAATTGGAAAGTTGAGTTCAAAGATAACTAAACCACGAAAATTAAATTCAATTAAACTTTGGGAAGCTCTTTAAATGTACGAAAAAAAATTTGACTGTTTATTAACTATTGTCTATTTGTTGATAGTCAGCTTCAGCCCTATTAATATGTATAGTAACTATGTATTACTTTTTAAATACATATTTGAAAACGTCGTGACTCATATATTTAATTGTTTTATTAAAATAACATGGAAAATACTAACTTACGAGATAATTACAACATTCAAATGTCATATTTACCCACTACGTTATAAATTAAACTTGATGTTTTAAATAGAATTTGTTATTAGATGTTTTTCTTGAAATAAAGAATCACAATTTATGTGGCTCTTTATCTTAAACCTAGATCGTAAACATTTAAATGAATGAAACTAAACGCGACATTTACCACACGGTATAATATCTAAGTGTATATTAAGTATATATATACCTACATAATTATTTCTTATATTGACATATACTATGTTATATCTGATATCTCTAATTGTTACTTTTAAAATCTACTCACGCGATCGTTAATATGTAGAGCAAAAGCTCTCACCGAATATATAAATATACGTACGTTCCTATGTAGAAATAGGTATCTACTCACTTCTTAATGTTTTTAGTTTATAATTTGTGCCATGTGTCCTACAATCTACCTAGTATTTCTGATATTTATATATAGGTTTTACGTAAGCTAATGAACTTATAAAATACATTGAAGAACATGAGCAAACAATCTAATCCTGTAATGTTGTTATAATATGTATAATTTATATAGATAGTGTGGCTAACTTGAAAACGTTTTGCCAAATAACGTCTTTTTTTAAACAAATGTAGTGCAGTGCAGGTTCTTTCACTAGCCGTAATATCTAGCTATTTGTAACAATTGTTACTTTCATCACGAGGAGCTTTTTTAGAGTTAATTTGATAGCGGAAGTTTAATTTATTGTATGCTTTTTGCAAAACGCGACCGTTAGGCATTAAAAGCGCGTCGACGATACGCTCAAGCGCAGGCAAGACACGTACGTTAATATATAAAACGGTTAGCTTGGGAGCTGAAGCCAGTTCTATTTCGCAGTCTGTGAAGGTACAACGTTAGTTAGTACAATGCATTGCATCACAGTATTCGTGTTTGCGCTCGTCGTGACCATGGCTCTGGCAGGTTAGTGCCCTCCCGTTTTTGCAGAACAAGATGAGCTGTCGAGCTTAATGTCGTTTCTTTTTAACAAGAATCCAACTCATTTAAAATAAGGCTCCTGAGTCTATCATATGACTCATCGTTTTCCAAGATTCATAATTAAACTTATTCCACAAAAAATGATACAAGTAGAAATTTAACAAGTCACTTGTTTACTTTCAGTCTCAGTAGAGCACAAAAACGAATTAATCTCAATTAAATTTATTAGACTCGAGTTACTTCACTCGCTTAACTTTTTAGGCCTTATTATATTTCAATAACCTGGCAAATTTTTAAATTGAAATGCAAAAAGAAATAAAAAATTTGGTCATCATTATACAAAAGCAGAATTTTCTCTATAATTAATAGGATCGTGTAAATTTATTATACCTAGGTACATATTAGTATTAACAGAGCTTTTTATTCTACCGATAAGATAATTGGCGCTACTATTTATATACCTAACATACTAGTTAGATGACTTCTTACAAAGTTGGTAGATATCATAGGTATTAGTAGTTTTTGTTTAGTAGGTTTTTTCATTGCCAATGGGTAACAACTGCCGAGCAAGGGGTTTCCGTCCCAAATTAAAAAAAAATCATGGTCACCTGATGTAATTGAAGATAACCTATTGCCAATTAATATATACAAATTAACCAAGTTATGAGTCATATTAAAGTTTCAATAAAGCTATTCATATCTTATAAATTAAAGGTTTACTATTTCATCACGATGAGGAAGGTTAAGATTTAACGTTAATCACGAACTGTATAATATGATGATCTAAGAAATTTACTAAGCCAAAAAATCCTTGAAATTATTATTGTAAGTCTTTAAATGGTGTGAAGTAATAAATAAAATAAGAGTTTATAATAAATTGTATTTAATATGTTTTATGCGCGTATGCATTGTTTCGTAAAAACAATGTCCGATTTATAAAATGGTTTATGGTTGGGTAATATTTGTAACGATATTCATTAGGTTTTATTGTTATTATTGTGTTTTTTTTATGTATAAATAGTAAATACAAACGTGCACTTACACTTTGCAGGCACTTCATTCAATACATAGTAAAAAACAAAGTAACCTTACGCTCCGGGTTAATCTGTTTCTATGTATACCTAAAGCATTATAACTACGTTGAATACATAGAATGATTCATGAAGAAATTCATAAGAAGATTGCACTGGTACCATAGATGGGTACCATACCATGGTAACATGGAAATTAATACTAGCTTCCATGGTTTCGAATGTATTGTATATAGCTTACAACAAAAAGGCACTTACAGCAAAATCCGTGAAATTATTTTTAAGCAAGAATACACTATGTGGTGACAATGACTTTAAATACAGGTACTTATAGATATTTGAAATTCCAGCTGGTCAGTACTACGTGCCGCGTGCTTACTATACAATCGATGCGGAGGGCCACGTGTCGCCGCCCGTGCCCCTGCGCCGGCTCCGACGCTCCCTGCACCCTTACCCCTATCCCTATGGGGGAGGAGCTAGTGCTAGCGCCAACGCCAATGCTGAAGCTAACGCTTGTGAGTATTATAAATGCAAAAGTAACTCTGTCTGTCTGTCTGTTACGCTTTCACGCCAAAACTACTGAACCGATTGTAATGAGATTTGGTACACAGATGGTCTAGACCTAGAGCCTGCGACAGGTCTATGCTTTTTTCAACTGGAAAAAAGTGTTATATAAAGTTGGGCGTCAAACTTTATATGAAAGTCCACGCGGACGGAGTCGCGGGCAACAGCTAGTATTAATATAAATCTAAGAATACATTCTTGCATTCTCGTTTGCGAACTACTCAAATAGCCCGCGAGCGAAAAAAGGGGTAAGCTGTCAACTCAATTGACACCAAATTTGGTTAATGTTATTCTTCTCATTTTATCATAAGGATCCTTAGAAAGATACAACCGATACTTGGATAAGGACTAATAACTTGTGTAGATATATACTAATAAAAGTATGTAAGGCTTCAGAGCACTAGTGCAAAGTAATCAATCGTACAGTTTAAATTCCAATTATTTTTTACATGTAAGACTTTTTACTGTTTTGACTGACGTCTACGTGTACAATTAAATGAATGATCTCACATGCTCATATGTGAGTAGGTAGGCAATAGAAAAATTCCAATGTACACTCGACTATAAAAGTAACACATCTAAAATTACAAATATTTTTTTAAGGTTTTATTAATAAACATCTTGACAACCACGTTTTAAAATACACGAAAACTCAATATAACCGACGAAAAATTTTAGTGTACTTAATGATCAATGATATTTCATATTATATTTAATTAATATATCTTTGATTAAGATGTTTTGTAATGTTATATGTGTTATTATACTTTTGTAGTCAACTATGCAAGCACATAAAATATTTTTTATTGTACAAAATATAAACAAAGAAAACCTGATTTCCAAGCGCTTAACAAAAACAATATTGTGAAGGAGAAACGAATCAAAATAATTTGCTCACAACCACCTTCTTCACGCTTGTTAGAAAATAATTACTTAAATACACACATACCTACCTACGTATTGTTTTTATTTGTTTATAAGGCATTTATCAGAAATATACATTAACAAATTTAAATATAAACGGTACTTAGATATAGTTGTACTATACTCAAAGGCAAAAAATTAAAAACCTTATAGTTTTACTGATTGAGTTAAAATATAATAAGTATATTTTAAACGACGCATACGAAATTTTGATCAAAACACATGTTTTTAATAAATGGGTATTTAGTTTTTCCCACTCTGACTGACATCATGTTTCATGCAACGCACTTGAGATATGCACCGTTACACAAATATGTACCTACTTATGTTTCAAATGGTGCTCTGCTATGTACAATAACCTAACATTCGAAAGTAGCGTTGTCAGATAGACAGGTAAATAGTAAAAATGTTTTACAAGTAAACGCAAAGGTTATCGACGTGAGTCAGGAAAATTTATTTTTTATTCACATGACGATTCATTGAACTGATTTCCGTCCATTCTTTACAAAATCCAAAATCGTGACAATGTGGAAAAATGTACACGATATTTTTTAGTAACCTTCCAATTTGATTGCATTGAAACCCGTGTTTCCTGTTAAATGATTCGCAAATTCTTTGTTTATGTGCAAATTTTTGCTTCGCACCGTGTTAGTCATACCTACTTACCTGTATCAGTTACCTGTTAAACAAAATTTAAATGGACTTGCATTGATGTATATAGCTTAATTGTTCCAGTATATTGAATCCGTTCATTCCCATAGTAAATAGAGACAGTTCGCAGTATGGTAATTTAAATAAGTAACTGTACTTAGATTTAAACGTGTATGGCAAGATTGATAGCGTCGCTTGCGGCGGAGTCAAATCAAGTGTTCAGGTTCCGAGACTCAGAGTAACGGGGCATTTTATTACAATATACTATTGGGTCAATAGAATCTAGATCAAAATAATGGTCAATAAGACCAAATGAATATGTTATATTTAGACTAGATACATAAATTGATTACTCTCTATTGTAGGTACACTCAAATTATCTTCTTGAGAATTGGAGATACTGATTCATCTGATATTAACAGTTAGTCTATTAAAGTATATGTATTTTATTATGTTTTATGTTATTCCAGGGGGTCGTGGAGGTGCAAATGCGAACGCAAATGCCAACGCTAACGCCCGCGCCGGCGCCGGCGGCTGGGACCTGCCGGGAGGCGGCTACGGAGCGGGAAACCCTAACGCTCTTAGGTATTTTAAATAGTTTTTAATACCTATAATGAACAGCTTTACATTTTTTCAATATTATCCTTATTATACGTGATAATAATACAGCGACTTATTGGTTGTCAATACACAGCCCTTAGAATTAAGTTTGTTTTACTTTATTTATAAGGGAGATTTCGTTATTATAATAATTTAGTTAAGATGTCAGTATTATTTTTAGTAAAAAAAAAGTATGTGAGAATATAGTTGCGGAGAATGGTTTCCGAAAAAAAATATTTACCTATAGGTACTTCTACTCATATTGTGCTGTGAGTAGAATTATCATTAATTATTAGTGAATTAATTGCTTATTATAATTTAACATTAACTTAATAAATCAGAACCAGCTGTTACTGAGAATACAAATTTAATTCTTCATATTAATGGCCAATATTATATTATGCCTACTACTATCACGTATATTTAAATGTGTTTTGTTTTTTTTAAGTCATATAGATATCGATCGATTAATGTGTTTTTCCATATTATGTTTTAGGCACTAACTGACAAGCTACACGCGACATTGTACAAACTAACATCTGGTGTCGGCTCATTCATCTACCTTCTACGAGAATTTTCCATCAGTTGCACATCTCCCCGATAACACGGCGTCAGTCGTCACTTAAGAAGATCGTGTAACTGCCGGAAGATAATATAATTATATGTATTACATAATCAAATGTAATGAATGCTTATTTAAATAAATTAATGTTATTACTTATGGTCTTTGGCATTGTTTTTCACCAACCCCATTATTCATATAATTATATTAGTATCTAACTCTACATTACGCATTTACTGAAACCAAAAAAAAAGGAATGTTTCTTTGGTTTCCATCAGACACTTAATAATTAATAGATACTAAGACGTAAAATGAAAGATTCTTAATTAAAGGTATAAATGTTTTCTAACGTAAATAAATAAAAAGGTACTTAGTTTAAAAAGAAAAGAAATTCACGCGTCTTTTATTATTTATTTCGATAGTCGAAATTAAAGTTGAACTGAAACAAACATTAATTCGAACTATGTGTGAAATGGATACCTCATATGTATAAAAGATTTTAATAAGAAGTTTGTTGTTAATTTTTATTGCCTTTAATGTAATTATTTTATTTCGTTTTGAATATTTTATATTCCTTGGACTAAAATACAAAAAAAAACTTTGGTTAAAGCTCTTTAATAAAGTTACAACAGATAGTAAACATTATTGCTCAGATACTTTAACAGGCGTTTATATTTAAGTAGATCATTATTCATAACATAGTAAACAGTATAGTCGCTTTCTTCTGTACCTCGAAATGTATGCGTAAATCTTTATAACTACGTAACCTTTCATGCAGTTTCTTATCAGATAGACTGATTCAAGAGAAAGGTTTATGTGTATAATACATGCATAAATGCGGCGAAAACCGCGGAGCGCGGTTAGTATTAAATAAATAAAACGCTTCACTAGATCCTAAACTTTTATTTAACATTAGGAAACATTATCACCAGGATGTATCGAAACCGATAGTATTCCTCTAAAGTCGAAACAGTGAAGTGATTTATTTCTTTATTATAAAATGCAACTCCCTCAAGAACTTACAATGCTAACATAAGGTAATTAGTATTCAGTGTAAGAATATATTATGTATATTTCAGCTACGGTGAAACTCGGCGAGTGGCCGGCCCTATCTATGGCGGTCGATCTGTTAGTGCCGGCTCCTCTGTCGGCATCGACTCTACTGGCCGGGGCTATTATGACCAGTATACATCGGTGGGCAACTAAGAACCAAACTAACTAGTAAACCTCCCGATATACCAAAAACCCATTTTTTTCTATTTTTAAGTGTTACACGGTAAATAATGTTAATAATGTATGTAGGTAGGCTGATGAATGAGACCAATATATATGGGTAAACAAGGGTTTGAACTAATAAATAAAAATACGATATTAAATTATTTGCTTTATTTGATGTATCTGTCTACAATTAAATTACTAATAACTACCCGTATTTTAAAACTATAAACTTACTAGTTAATACTTTTCTTAACCACGCATTTCTATAGGAATCTGCCCTAAATAATTAAGAATTTCTATTTATTCTTTAATATAACATATTTAATGATTAGGCAGTTGCAAACGATTGAGAGGTTTGTCGTAACGGTATCCTGGTACGGGCTCCGGCACTGGTTGCGGCAACGGTTGGGGTACCACTGGAACGTTGGGTGGAGTGATGATAACCGCATCATCAGTGAAGCCTACGTCTCGTGCTGATGGCACATATTGTGGCACGTTCTGTGAATAAAACTGAGGCGATACTCTATTAGGTACACCATAAACACTAGCAGGACTAGGCGCTCCGTATTCAACTGGTAGTTGCATCTTCCCGAACATGTTGCGTAAAATCGGAAACTTGTTGGTCAACGTCGCCCACCAATCATTGCCGCCAACTTGATTGCTGCCTCCGTTTCCCCAAAGGATCCTTTGTGACGGTTCGTAAGCAAGATACGGGTTGACTTCTACTGCATATGGGTCCTCAGGTCCAATATTGTAAGGTACTTGACGTTGTACATAATAAGCGTATGAACTGCCTGAAAATAATAATTGGGATTTAATTATACGATAATTTTATTATAAGACCATAACTACATAATTTTAAAATATCTGAATATATGATATTATATATTAAAATAATAAATTTAAGGAAAACCGAAAAGTGCACTGAAATCACATATATTAAGCCTTAACGAGGTGTCACTTTATTAGCTTTTAAGTTTTCTGTAAAATCACTTGATCACTTTTAGAAAAAAATTAATTGAACTTTTAACGTTTTTACTACACTTATACAAGAAAGTAAAACACACCTGCAATGCAGCACAACAAAAAGGCGATTGATGCATTCATTTTCTTGAGGATTGTTAAACTACAACTGCGTATTAATGATACATGTCTTTGCCTTTATACCACCACTATTTGTTCCTAAAAGAAGACCTTGAGGAAAAATTCGTAACCCAATATTGAAAGTATGAGGTAATGTCGTGGTCTCGCCCAGGCCGCGGATGGCTCGGCCGTACAATAGGCGCGACAACTAGGTGACTCGTGCCTCGCGTACACAGGCTGTGCTAAAACAGCTTTTTCGACAGCATAATTACTTACTGACGCGAACATAATGGACAATAAAGGAGATATATATTTATATTCTTCCCCGTCCGAATAACATTTATCACTTACGCAACATCCAATATTGGGTATGCTCTTTAAAGCTTGATAACAAATCTCAGACGCCCTTCGTGTGCTTGTTTATCTTTATTAATTGTTGTTTTCTTGAACTATAAAATATAAATATCCGAGAATTTTTACGTGTTTTCTGTCCATACTATAAAAGGATTGCTAAAAACGTACTCCATTGATATACCTAACTTTGAAAAAATTGTCTAAAAAATGGCCATACTTTAGAAACAAAATAATTTGTTTTGTTATATACCTACATGTCATTTAAATTTATTCGTTAAAAATAAGATTGTTAAGAATTATTCAAAACGTATGCATTTCTTAAGAAACACAATTTTTAATATATCTAACAATTTTGAATAAAACAATCACCCTGTTGATGATAACGATTTGTGAAAAATTTACTTGAAAGCGTTCGTGTATGTTTACCCAACATTATCGGCATTATTCATAAGATAACAAGTATTTGTCTTCTATGGTTGACACGGCATTGTCATCCGCAGCACAGAAGCGTTTACACATCATTGCTCAACGATGGAGCTTTGCGTACCCACGATCGACGACATAGATTTCATATCAAACAGAAAAACCAATAGCGATGTAACTCCTAACCGATAGCAGTTGTTCAAAGGAACCGATAATGTTATTTGCATGAAATTTCTTGAAAGGCCAATCCTTAATTTGAGTTTATATATCTTTTACATATGTATGTGTCGTTTATAAGTGGAAATTATCACTTTTGTGAATAGTTAGTTATTGGTACCTACTTATTGCTCTTTACGTGTGGCTTATCCTTTATTTATAGTAATATTTTTATTAGTTAAAATCCAATCCTCCATAGGAAGACACCTTATTATGCAGTAGGCATCTCCAAGGTTTCACAAGGTGCGTGATAGAAAATCTGAATTTTGGAGTAAGATTTCAGCTTGAGTGAGTATCACATAGGGATATAGGCCACTGTCTGTGCAGACGATCGGATGCCTAAAACCATACCGACTTGAGCACAAAAGCTCTGAAGCTAAACAGGCGCTAGATAAAGAGAAATCACTAGCTATCTTTAATTTTTACAGAAATTTTACATAAATAAAAGTAGAATTTTTAAGAAACAATGTAAAAAGAGACAATAAACTTTATGAAGTTATCTTGAATTTAACTGTGTTGTAAAAATAATAGCATCTATAAAATGATCAAATGTTATCTACTGATCTAACTTAAAGTTCAGTGTGCTATTAATAAATAATAACTCGTACGCAATATTGTGTGGGTCAATCCACTTCTATTCGCATCGCTGCGTGCTCCTATACGCCGACATTGATAAAGCTCTATTCATTTATTTACCGTGTTACAGAAATAATATATACACATTACACATTATTTGCCTATATTTAAAATGTTCGTTTGTCAGTTTCATTACATAAAGGTTATGTATTTAACGTTATTGAATATTAAGCAATGCTTTACTTTGCGTTTGTTATTTTATTTGATTTATTTATTTTATTTGAAGTTCAAACGATTTTAGAAGTATTCTAATCGTTATTCTTATTAAGGATATGTGTTACCTTGACATTTTAAACTTTTTTACTAGTGCTTTCTTCAATATAGTGTAAAGGTAGTTTTCGAAGTGCAGCATAGACGTTCGCGTTCGCTGACTTCTAAAATAGTTTGTCTAAAAACTTAAGGATGAAATTAAATTTTTGAGAAAAAGAAACAGCGCTTATTGACAAAGCTTAAAAGTTTAAATTAAAAGCTCAAGCTAAATTACACAATAACATTTAACTCATATGGTATGTAGGTAGGTTGGTATTAAAAAACGCAAAGAGAAATCAATCAGCGCATAAATAAGGTTCGAGGAGAAACAAAAATGAGGCTAAGGTACTTGCGAATATTTATGGAGATTATCTTATTATATTAATGATAATAATTATAGGTGTCATTTATATGAATATTTGTATGTTGTTTAAATATCATCGTGACTGGGGAGTATTTTGACTGGGTTTGGGGGTCGCTTAAGTAATATAAAAGTTTATAAATACTTAGATGAAATAATTTACTTAGTAATCTTATAAATTCGAGTGTTTATGAGGATGTATGGATGTTTGTTAATCTTTCTCCCAAAAACTACTATATGGATTCGTATAGGTACGCGTTTTAAAGTTGTAATTAAAAGAGCATGTTATACTACAAAGTACAAACATATTATGTTTTGAAGATCAAAACCCTCGAAATACTGTTGCTAAACGGTGTCTTTTTGAGTATGAATTTCGTAATGGTTGTTTTATACATTATTTATCATTATATCTTTCTATTTAAAGAGCAACTATTAGAGTTTCTTGTTGGTTCTTTTGTATAGAAACTGCTTTCTGAACCGGTGGTAAATGATTGTTTGGTAATACCATGATGATCCAAAAGTATTACTATATTATATAGCATGGTCGAATAAAGATATATGTTGACTTTGACCTTGCATTGATTGGACATTGGATTAATTCATAGGATTTTTTGTCCCGGTGTTGCTTCGAGAAAGGTAACTGGAAGACGAGGGAAGAAACGCGGGAGGCAGCAGCATAAAATTAAGTTATATTTATAATAAGTACCTACATAGTACATACATTTCAATTTATACTTTCAAAGGCTGACCAAATATTTTTTATAAACCTACAGTTCTCATACTCTACAATCAATTATTTCGATGTGTGGTTTTGATAAAATATTTATTATGTATATGTACTTAATATTGGGTAAGTTGTCACGTATGCAAACCGTGTGAGAACAAATAGAGGACACCGAAACAGGCATTGTATTCAATTCACAAGAAGCATTTGTAAAAAAATAATGTAGCCTGTTGCTTGATAGTTCCTTAGAAAATAAAGAAAGGTCTGTTCTGGTCAGTTCGGCTGGTAGGGTGAGAGGCCGTTCCGATAGGCTGAAATGGCTCGGAATGCCCCGGGTGGTACCACCCTCGTCCCTCCCGCAGTAGAAGTCCAAGTAAGTTGGAGCACCGGCAGTGTAATTGGAACGACTTCAAAATTTTACTTGTAATATAGAGCTTGTAACGGTTGAATTACACATACATTATATATAGGCCTTCTTTATACATAATTACATGCATGTAAATATAGGTAATTAAAGTGCGTAGTTCATGAATCAAAGAATTGAAAATCAAATTATTTTATACAGTTCAATCAGTTGTGGCTATTTGTTGTTATAGAAACACTTTTTGTCAAAGACTTAAATTGTTGAAAAAGTTCCTGCATTTAAAAAAATATATATTTTACTAGTAATATCCTTTCTATCGGTATCATAACATGATTAGTTAAGTTATGTAAATAAAAACATTTTATATATTAATAATTAATATAAAATTTGTAGAATACTCACATTTATACACATACCAACTTACATACAAATTGATTGGATAACAATTGATCCATACATAAAATAATTTTAATGGAAAATATGATTAGTTATGTTTAATAAGGACCTAATATAGTAACGATGTCATGTCCTACAACGTGGGAGAAGGTTACATCAGCTGATAATGAATAATGTATGTCTAGAGTATCTGTAACATGACAAACGTGAACAATGGATGAGTCTCGATGATCGTATCAACATATATACGACCTGGCCGAGTGATTTATGGGCCCGATTAGTTCATTATGTGGTCCCCGTTGATGTCCTTACACGATGTGCTATAATGAAAAAAATTGCATTAAATTATACTTAATAGACAACAACATAGCTTAACTCACCTATTTTCCCAGGTTACGTAACCAGATCAGAATTGAAAATATTTACTTATAGATGCAGTTTGGAATCTCGATTATTATCATGATTTTGTCCTAGTGTATATTTACAATAAGAACCTCATAAAATTTATATTAACTCGTACTCAGAACATACATATCTACATGCTTTGTGTACGTAATATGATTATATACCGTATAGCAAGCAATTATTTTCAAGTTTTTCTATTTCCTGGTTTGAATACGCACAATTTGGGCCTATTGTTCAAAAAACATATGTATAATATGTAGTTTTTCTTTCATAATTGTTTTACGCTCATTTACATGTTGGGGCATATACGAGTACATAATATTATTAACATTGGCATTGAATGTCAATTCTCTAACTCGAAACACGGATCTGAATCAGTCGTAAGACGGATGTGAGATCACATTTGTTAATAAATCCGCAGTATGCAAATTTTAAGTTGAAGTAAACGAAAGAAAAATAAAACGAAGCTTGAAAATATATCATGTTTAGGTAGATCGTTAAAAAAATAATAAATGCATTCTTTTTAGTAAAGCATAAAAGATATATGGACGTTTATGTATACGTAAATAAAATAATTAAAAAAAAAAGTTGATGTTATGTCATAAAAAATGCAACAAAAAAATTTAACTACTTTAATTTTCTATATTTATAATACACAATACAATAATATATCTCGTCGTAGGTTGGTTTCTTCTTAAAATTACCATTCCCATGTTCTTGCAATTAACGTGTTCCGACTCAGTCTTTTTATCTCCATGCATAACCTTAAAACAATAAAAAACACAATTAAATTACAAGTAATAATACTCAAATAAAATGTAGACATGTGTTCTTAAATTAATATTTATTTCGAAATTGGGAAAATATTTGTGTCCAATATGGTATCTAAGGAATTTGTTATTATAAATACTACGTACCCAAATAAAATTTATTGGTGGTAATTTGATGTTTAATCAAATATAAAATTTAATGTTTTTAGGCAGCATATTATTCTTTCATCAAATCTATTTACCTCCTTTAACAGAAGCTCCGGCGGAAGCGTGAGCGCTCGCTGATGCGACACTTCCTGCTTGCGCGTAAGATGCTGCGCCGGCAACGCTTTTGGCTGAAGCCGAAGCATTGGATACGTTGTATCCATGATTCAATCCATCTTTGCCTTTAGAACACCCATTGTTACATCCACCGGAATGACCGACGCCGCCAGTTGCAGTTGATGACGCAGAGGCTACTGCATTTGCTTGCGCACCACTTAGAGCTCCATGCGGTTGTAAATTATGATTATTCACACCCGGTGCTCCCAGATTGCGACCATTATTATCACGTAAGTTTTGTTGACCTGTACCCTCAATTTTACCACTATCATAAGGTTTTAGTAGTCCTGGTGGTCCACCAAAACCACCAGAATATGCGACCGCCTCAGCATTGGCAACAGCAAATGCACCGTTAGATGATGTGCTTCCTTGATTGTTGAAATTTGCGCCACAGTCACCAGATACACAAGCTGGTTTTTGGCCATTTGGTGTTAGGGCGTGTTCGTTTGGTTTTAATAAACCCGCTGGGCCACCAAATCCACCAGTGTATGGTTGCTCTTTATTAATTGGTGTAGCACCATTAGGGATGTTTGATGTCGGCTGTCCATTAGGCGAACCCGAGCCTACACTGTAAGTTGGTTTGGAATTAGAATGTCCATCAGCTGACGCCTGTTGGAAATGGTTTCGTGTGCCACCACTTATAGTGGGTAAAGATAAATCTGTGGTACTTGGCTTATATCCATTTTGTAAATATGGTTTTGACTGATCATTTGTAACATAAGGATTATTGTAGGAATTGGTACCCTGTTGTGATGGATTAACTGTTATTTGTGAGTCTGAGTGTTTTTTATTTGTGCTGAGCAAACCGACTGGTCCACCAAATCCACCTGAATAAATTTGGTTACCCTTATTATACAACAGTACCGTAGAGTCTGAATTAGGTAATTTAGAAGGATTATCAAATGTAGAGATATAAGTTGAATCATATGGTTTGGAATTAACAGTGCCCGAGGTTTTAGGAACACTAGTGACGTAACTTGGTCCAAAATCTGTTGGGGACGAGCAACTAGGTGATGCACAATCTGGTTGATTACCTTTAATTTGTGGGGGTGAGACATTCTGATGTTCATTAGATGGTTTAATAAAGGAATTATATGAGGGCGCTGCTGGATTTTGGCCATTTGATATTTGTATGTTCTGTGGACTTAATACGACATTTTTGTTGCAATCACCAGTTAAACAATCCGATCCGACATCAGATTTATGAAGAAAATTAGGTTTATAGGGTGAATTAGGTGCAGTTTGTTCATAGGGGCGATAAGACGGATTTGCAACTGGTGTAGCATGAGGTTTATTTGGAATATTTGTTTGATGGTCTATATTAGAACCAGAAGTATGAGGTGAATAGGGATTATAAGGTGAATTTACTTCGGAATCAGAAGGCGCACTGGGTTGAAGTGGTTCATTTGATTTTGGTCTAGGGGGAATATGAGGTTGAATAGAAGAAATTGTATCTGGGCCAGTTGGAGCGTTGGGCTTAAGTGGTTGATTAAATTTTGGTCCAGTTGGCGTGGAAGGTTGTAAGAATGAATTTGTATCAGGCCCATTTGGTGCATTAGGCTGATAGTTAGATGGGATATGCTGCTGAGGCACATCAGAATTACTTGATATTGAAGGCTGTAAGGAAGGATTGAAAGATGGTATTTGTGGAGAATGGGATTCTAATGAAGGATTTTTGCAAATTCCTGATACACAATTTAAGCCATTATTTCCTCCTTTTGTTGAATATGATGGACTTGCACAATTATTTGACGTACAGCTGTTTACGTTTACGTTGGATCCAGTAGGCAAACTAGCGCAGTTCCCAGACGGGCAGTCTGATTCTATAGGTTCTCTTGAATTTTGATCGGCATGTTGCTGAATGTAGTTTTTGTTGTCGCCACCAGCAGGTTGACAATTCCCATTAACACAGTTAGGACTTGGTTTATAGTTATTTTCATTGTTAATACCTAATATAGGCACGTGATAACTAGAAGGCAATTTTCCCGGTTCAGAATTAACATTAGATGAGCCTACACAGTCATGAGTGGTACATGCTTTTTCTTCATAGGGGGTTTCCAAATGTGTCGATGGCTTGTTAACGGGACGATATCCCTTTTTTTCAGGCGAAAGGGGAACAAATAAATCACAATCGGGTGAATCACATTCTGATGACTTAACTTTATCATTGTTTAAATCCGTTCCAGATGCCGGTGTAAGCTGTGGCTGATTACCAGTTGAAGGTTGCCCATTTTGGAAAGGTTTTGTTTGAGATTCTATTGGTTGTTGTGGCTTTGATGCAACATTTACATTGTTATAATTTTCCGAATTATTAATTTCTGATTGAGAATTAACATTTGATCCGCCTAAAGTACCTTGACCACATGACGACGATGTGCATTTGCCAGGAGTATTTTCAGCTGATCCGCATTTCCCTGACGAACACCCATTACTATTACTTAGGCCATTATTATTACAGTTAGTGCCTACACAGGGTTCGTTAAGACCGTTATTGCTATTCGGAACTTGGATACCAGATATTGCGTTTGCACCAGCTGCTGCGTTATTGGTACCATGTCCTTGTATTCCGTTTCCATTCACACCTTGGACATTAGAATCGAATTTATTTTTTCCATCGCAACTTCCAGATAAGCACGGTATTACGTTAGATCCAGTTCCACTAAAGCTAAATGAACTTGAGCTTGAACTGGAACTTGCACTAGAAGAAGCATAACTTGACGATGAAGATTTCGAATAGCTTCCAGAGAATCCAGGGGAATTCGATAAGTCTGCAGGAATCACGGGCAAGACACCAAATGCGCCAGCACCAGCACTTGCTTCAGCTGAAAAAAATATTAATTCTTATAGCTTTTTATAAAGAAAAAAAAACAATAAAAATATGTGAGAATAAGTTACCTAATATAAAGAAATAATATAATATATGTGTATAAAATGTATATACACACAATATCTTTTAGAAAATTATTTTCTTTTTAATTACATGATAAACATTTTAAATTAATATTGTACAAAATCAAATGTTTTTGTAAGTATTATAGTTTAAAGATTAAAGGAATGTAGGTCAAAGGACTAAACTTAGCTAACATACGTGATGTTAAAATATAAATGTATTAGATACCTATATATGAATATATATAAAAATATTGAAAGATTCTAAATTTCATATCTGAATAGTTTATATTGTTAAAATTACTAAATATTTTATCTAAATATTACACTTTCTTCACGAACTAAGTAGTAAATTCAAAGATAGATACTGGCTTTGTTACTAACAACACTTAGAATTTAACCTTACTTGAACATTGTTGTTATTTTGGTATGTAAAATATTTGCAAAAATAAAGAAATAATGTTTAAAATCTGTAAACAACATACCTCTAGCCACAGCAGCACTTTTCGCGCCATATCCGTGAGGAGAAGCTGTCACTAAGCTCACAAGGGTCAACACAATAAAACCCAAGCGCTCCATCGCAATGAAGCTTTAACACTATGATAACATTATGATGCCGACAGCCTTTATAAACCGATACACAAATAGACACATAGGTATAAAACAAAAAACCAGTCAGGCTGTACTGCGAATTTGAACTTGTAATAATACACGTAATGCTATATTTCGCGTGAGATGATTTAACAAAAAAACGTTCGCAGTGCATGGCGATAGACCACTCAAAAATTTATTACTCACGCGTTTAGTTATTTCCCAGAGCCTTTGGACGTTATTGGGATTTACACCTTCGCCTCGGTATCAGATTGGGTTTTTAAATTAATTTGGTATGTATGTGTACACTAACCTTTGAGAACCCGTTTAGGTATACCTACCCAATTTATATTAAGTTTTAGAATGATTGTCTTTATGGAATCATGTTTAAAAAATAATATATCAAACTGAAGTTGATTATGTGACCGTTTTCATTGTAAATTTGTACATGACCTTTCTAAAAGGCGTCAAAATTTAATCAATTTGAGAATATTTATTGCGTCTCTGGGAATACAGTCAAAACAGACAGACTTACAAGTTTTCGAAACAAACTACCTACCAAAAAATATAATGTGCACCCATTTTGATACATGCATAGGTATATTTTACCCAAAACGGATATAGGTGTTATAGGTAATAGTAGTTAGACTGTTACACAGAATTGACCGATTAGCTGGAGACCGTGACGATCATCTACATATTGTAATTGCTTATGTATGTGTGTATTTTCTACCTACTGACAAATACCTACAATAATATTACAAATAAATAACCAATCCAATATAACTTCTATCTTATATGTAAAATATGATTGAATACTTATATAAAAAGTTCGTCAGAATCTCTTCGCACATAGCTCAGAATAATTTACTATCTTTATAATATTATCCTACTATGTCTGCTGCATTAACTTACGCGTAATAATAAATGATCAGTTCCGTTTTTAAGTTCGCAAATAGTTATTATTAGCTGTGCTCCGTGGTGTCAGCTTTTCAGGATATCTTCTTAGGTATTTAAAGGTTCCTTAAAGTTTATGTGACCGTTTTTAACCCCCGACGCAAAAAGAAGGGTCTGTCTGTCTGTGGCATCATAGCTCCCGAACGAATGAACCAATTTCAATTTAGTTTATTTGTATTACAGGTGTTTTACGGGCGAGTGTTCTTAGACATGTTTGATGAAAATCGATTCAGCCGTTTAAAAGTTATGGGGGGGGGAAGAAAAACCGAATGTCTGCAAATATGCTCAAGTGGGGTATCAAATGAAAGGTTATGACTTGTACATCACAAAAAACAACTTTTATAAGTTTGACGTATCTGACTGTCTGTCGGGGGTTTTTTTAAATTTTTAATTTAATATTATTAGACCAAGACAACAAATTACGAAAAAAAATTATCGTGTACTTTAAATTAAAATTACTTATCGCGATTTAGATATCTTTATTAGTTTTAAAGTTATTAATTTTTTTACAAAAATAAAAATATTCATTATGTAGAAATGTATGCTTAGAAACCCTATTCTTTGCATGTCCCGACACGAACTTAGTCAATTATTTTAAATAATTATTCTAATTATGCATAATGCACAATTTACAATGTAACACTTAATACGTTTATTCCAGAATATTCTTCCGTGACAGAACACCGCGGGGCAGACGCAAGATGTCGTGAGACCGCAATTTAATAGATGCACTTATGGTTGTCAGAACTATGCGTTTTAAAGGTAATATAAAACAACACGTTGCATCTATTATAAATCTGGATAGGTATATTACTATGTCCATAAATCTTATTTATGGGAGCCCTGGTGTTACATCATAAGATACCTACCTACATCTGCCTACATCCGGCATTATAACATCACATACCATCCTATTTATCACATAAATGGCGCAGAAAAACCGTCCATCAATATATTTTCCTATCACATCATAGATCGTAAAAAATTACGAGAAATAATTGTAAAATAGGTTGCACTTACTAGTAGTAGAACTGCGATTTTATTATTATTTATAATCCTACACGTGTTATGATACTTACTCTGAATTTTTGGAGGGCAATAACTTAGGTAGCTACCAGCTCAGCACCTACGATCTTAATATTGGTAGGTACCTACACAAGCGGTTCAAAATATAAATATCTCTTTTTGCAGGTAATACATTAAGTATTTAAGTCATTTGTTTGGTAAGGTTACGTTAAGGAAATTTTAACCAATAAACGAATCCGCATTTGAACCGTTCGGAGAAATAATACTCAAGGTTTCATATTAATAATAAACAATAGAAAGGATTTAGTAAAGATCAAGCGTTAAGATAAACGTGCGAATTCCTGACGTCACTTACACATTCTTAGAAAGATTGTATGTTCAATTCATAACATCTTTGTTTTTTTTAATTTTACTTGCTATCGTCAGTTGTCAAATTAAAGTATTATACTACTAGCACTTTCTTGTCGTATCGCCAACATAAAACCAGACCTGTTCAGATATTTTGTTTTTTTTGTCGATAACTTAAATAACGTGGCATCCCATGGTTAAAGAATTCCCAAAATCAGTTTATTAGATCCAGAAAAAACCTTCGTATAACGTTTATACGTTATACGAAGTATCACAACTTTGCCTACTTGTATACCCAATAATATTACATATATTTTTGCATCTGATAATTGTCGTGGGTGGGAAGACTTACCAATAAATGTTCTTTTTTATATTCAGACCGAGTCTTACAACAGCGGTAGTTTATTATCGTAATAATTTTGTTTTGGCAATGATGTTAATCCTTACTTAACATACGATAGTTGTACACAAAAGTCAAATCACGTTCTCAAAAACTGCTTCAATATGACTTCACTAAACCGATCCAGGAGTATTCTAGAATTTTTAATATTCCCACTTTGTTCTTGTTTCTATGCCGTAGATATTTTAACAGAACACCTCTCTCATCAGCAAAATTAAAAAATATATTTTTTTTGAAATAGGTTCTTCCCCTTCACATCAAGCCGTATTTTTTTCTTGCCCATTAGTTAGGGGGTAGGTATAAAAACATTGGGTGGACCAAAACACGGTCTATAGATTTTGATATCCGTTTACCATATTAAATTTTTCAACTGCAAAACCTAACCTGCTAGCTGGAAAAAGAATCATGATGGTACTAGAGCAGCTAAAGTACTTTTGGGGAGTTGACGTTATTGAAGCCTGAAGTACAAAAAACTAAATTTATCATGGATGACTTCAGAATCCTATTCTTTATGTAGGCAGGCTTCTAATCCCGGGATTTCGGGATATTCTTCAGAGAATGTCGGGATTACACTTAGTCGAATTAGTATTCGAATCTAAATAAGTAGATACATATTGGTTTATAAATTTCCAAAAATTCTTAACTTTATTGTATCTACTACTGAAATTCAAAATATGGTTGCGAGTTACCTTTGTTACATAAATAAATGAAACGACAATTTTGTTAAAACTCAATGTAATCAAATTTGTATACGTCTCCACTATACTAAGAAAAAATACAATAAGACTGACTCGCTTGTAAGTTGTATTACAAACTTACTTTACTTTCTAAACTAAATTCAAATTGGGCATTATGTACATTTTAACAGACTACTAGGCTTGTTACTGGATGTACGTGTGTCCTGGATAAGTTTAGAGCAATTCGTCGGGTTCTCTCGGGGCGTCCAAGTCTCGGTAGTGTATGACCGGGCGAAACTCGGCGCCTCCTCCCCTTAAACAACCAACTATATGTAAATATCTTGCTCGATTCAGTTGTGAGCTTTGATTGTCACAAGACTCGATGCATATTGCTTTAATTTAAAGGTCAAGGCGCTAACTCTGATAATAGCTTTTCGTAGTCAATCTACGATTTTTTTACAAAACAATTAATTCGTTAAAAGTGTTTCGACGGAGATATAATATAAAAATCAAAGCTCATTCATTTTAACGTTTGGGGCATCACAATTTCAGTTGCACACGCGAACACAGCAAAACATAATACATTTCTAATCAA
Organism: Eurema mandarina; assembly: GCA_018238005.1. Lineage (NCBI taxonomy): Eukaryota > Metazoa > Arthropoda > Insecta > Lepidoptera > Pieridae > Eurema > Eurema mandarina. The sequence continues at coordinate 24,974 of DWAJ01000891.1, forward strand.
AAGTACATCGGCCTTTGGGAAATGTAATCTTAGCTTCCCGGTAAGGATTCAGGATTGCCAGGTAAAAATAATAAAAAAAATAATGTCGGACCTTTTATTTCAACAATATGTTCTTATAAAATAATATATAGGCTTATGCAATACAAAAAATCGGTTGTATGTAATATACAGTTGGAATTAATACATTTAATTATAAAACCAAGATTTTATTTACATACAAATGTATTTCATGGGTTAATTATATTTTCCATATACCTATTTAGAAATATGGTTCAGTCAAAATATATATATTGAATATGATTCTAATAACACGTCCGAATTTGATCACATGCATTTTTATTTTTTATTATTAACTCAAAATATGTCGCCACTGTCCGGGAAGTCAAGATCGTTGTAAGCAATAATAGGCCGGGAGCGATCCACATTTTCCCTGCAAAGTATTATTTACTTTCAACTCACAAATTTAGCTTAATCACAATGTTTGCAGCAAAAATAGGATAACAACACTATACAGTGCATTCGAATATGAACAAAAAAGACAAGAAAAGGTAAATTTCAAGATTACTCTTTTTTTATTTAATTAAGACTGTATTAATATTAGAATAAAGGTTTTGAAGAATCTATTTATTCCGGAATAACCCAAATGCACCATAAAAAATAATTCATACAAAGTGGAAAGCTTACTATTCTACTGCGTATACGGAAAAGCTTCTATAGAATACGCGATGAATATAAACACAATGCGTCAAATAAAGTAAATGTTAAGGTCATGCGACGTGATATTCAGTACTCTCACATGATTACGTATCGCGATCGCAATTCATATCAATATTTATACTAACTCGTCCTGCATTAGGAGCGTTGAGTCAGTTCAATGTTCAGTAAGATGTAAAATGAACATTTCAAGAACATTAAAAGGTTAATGTAATATCATGACAAGGTAAAAAGATTGAATAAAGTTTAAAAATAAAATCTTGCTCGTGTAAATACCATATTTAGAAAAATCATTTTAAACTTATATAAAAAAAATTGAAGAGCATACAATTCTAGCACTAGATGTACTAGATTTGCGTTTAGAAGTGCATAGTGTAAATATAAAAATATAAAAAAAGTAAAGCGTAAAATGTACAAAATATATACATAAATGACGTCACAACGTTACCTGGGTCGCGAGAAGCGCGGGTGTCGCGGCGCGTAGGGCGCGGGCGGCGCCCACCCGCCCCACCCCCACCCGCGACTGCCGCCGCCGTACCTGAGCACATCGTACACGTTACATATACACTAAATACAAGACAGTATTAGAAATACACAAAACGCAAGCAAACTGAGCGTGTAACATTCCTATCACACCGAACAAACCACCCGATGACCTTGAAGACCTGAACCGATTTCCACCAAACTTAGCTAAGAACACTCTCGACGGCTATACCTTTAAAACAAAAAAAAACCCGCATTAAAATCGGATCATCCGTTTAGGAGCTACGTTGCCTCAGACAGTTAACTTATACATAATATACAGACAATACACTGATACACACACACACGTCAAACTTATCTTACCCGTCGTTTTTGCCTAACTAAAATAGTAGGTACATAATATGTATTGTGTACGTGGATGTGTACAACAGGTACATATGTATATACATGTACTCATCTGTATTGTATCTATAAGTGTTACGTTAAAACTAGAGATGCCACGAATATTCGGCAACTATTCGGTATTCGGCCTATTCGGCCATTTTTTTGCTATTCGGTATTCGGCCGAATAGTACGTACTATTATACCGAATAGCAAATCATGTAAATAAAGACACGTTATTTTACTCAAAATTATGTACCTATTTTTAAACGACAACATTCTAGTAGTTAAAATTAATCAGTGGTAAGTTGTGACGGATAAAAACGAGCTTTTCGGCATTTTTGTTCGCAGACGATTGCGCTTATCATCGTAAACGTTACCAGCCTCAGAAAATAACC
>DWAJ01000892.1:0-26933 GCA_018238005.1 Eurema mandarina
TACTTTTCTTTTGTAAATACATACATACAATACATAGCAACACCCAGACCTCAGAAAAATACAAATGTAAATTACAAATATATTTTTCCGATGTGGGAATCGAACCCACGACCGTTCGCGCTGAAGGAAGTCGTGTTACCACTGCGCCAAGCGGTTGTCAATCATTGAATGATTAATATATTTTATTGGTCTTTAGATACACAATATATATAATATTATTTAAATATTTTGTGTTTTACATTGTTTATACAAAAAACAGACCTGTAAAAATTCATATTAATTCAATAAGTAATATAAGAAATTTCTTGTATATAATTAGAATGTCAAGATTTTTTCTTTACTTTATGAGAAAATGGTTAACATATTAATTATATATTGAACTTACATATTTAAAATTTACAATGTCCAAACCCTATTGTAAAATCAAGTACTCAATTAGTCAAATACAACCTGTAATTTTAGGGTGTAGTAACAACATTCCAACATGACCTTTCCTCACAAAATTACACATTCTTATTTTCATATTGCATTTCACAGATTACAGTGACAATCAAAGACAGCGGTGACCAAGCGCAACGTGTCAAAGCTTTCATGCATAATGTAGGTAGAGGCGAAATCAGGCAACAGCTGAATGAGTACATACGGAGCTTGAAACATGAATTCTCTAAAGGCCTAATTCTACCTAAAAAAGGCAAAGAGGATGTCAAACCCGACAATGTATCGACAATCACCAGCGGTTTCAACAAGAAAGTAAATATGGAGCCAGTAGCTAGCTCGCAAAACAAACAAGTTGGTCTAAAACTTGATACAAAAACAATTGAATTGTCAGAAACGTTTCAATGTCGTGCACGAGAGTTTTATGATGCCATGACGCGAATAGAAATGGTAACAGCATTCACTCAAGGACATGTTAAGATGGAAGCGGAAAAAGGTGGGAAATTTTCGCTGTTTGGTGGCAATGTCAGTGGGGAATTCAGGGAATTGGTGCCAGGCAAGAAAATCGTTCAATACTGGAGATATAAGCAGTGGCCGGATCAACATTTTTCTGAAGTCACATTTAACATTGAAGAAAAGGTTTGTATTATGACAATAATTTATTTAAGATCCACATATATGTAAAATTTTATACAATGATACCAACCTGTACAACTGCTTGACTTAAAAAGTATATTTATTAAAAAATTTAAGTGACACAGTGTACTCACAATAAAAAAATAAGTTATATCGTTTTATATGAATAATTTATATCTTTCAGGATGACCACACCGTCGTCTCCCTGAAGCAAGAGCTGGTCCCGTCAGCGGAGGTAGACCAAACTCGTGACAATTGGAAACGCTACTACTTTGATAGCATTAAACGAGCATTCGGCTTTGGAGCCTTCCTGTGATCTCTGCCCGATGCTTAGATAATTTAGGTAATTATATAATAGGTATACATACTTGTAAATAAGAAGTATGGCCCCTTATTATTGTTTTTGCTTATGGTCAACTGGAGAAATTTCGTTGATACATTTTTAAGTTTTAAAACATAATAAAAAGTGAAATGATGAATGAATTTGGGGAAAAAACTTACTTTATTAAATTACATTCAACATTACAAAATAGCATGAAATAACACATAGACTGGTGTTTTATTAAACTGCTAATGAAATTGTGTACAGTTCTTGCGGACGTTTTAATTTTTTCCATACCTATACAAAATTTAGGCTTCATACTGCATATAATTATGTTCAGGTAAAAACATATTATAGGAATAAATATTATACTTTTAAGTAGCATACATTTATTTATAAATATTGACATATAATAAATAACATTACGTAAAATTTTCAATGTGGAAATATTATGTCGCCACAAACACAAAGCCTGTCACCACAATGGTTGCAATTGTGGTAAATGTATTCCTCTGCCTAGATATGTTATAGATATGAGCCAGGGAATAATTAAAAAAACCCAAGTTTATCAACTGTCAACTTTAAACGTTATAGTATATATTATATTCTATATTAAGTTGAAAATACGAGGAGCACAAAAAAATTTATTCAGCCTTTTGGTCCGCTATTCACGACACAAAGTGGTCCTTTTCAAACTGAACTAAATGTGAAACAAATTTCATCAAAATTACCCAGTGAAAAGAGAGACGAGAAGTATAATAGATTACATATTTGTAGCGAACGCTGTTCTGAATCGTAATTGTGATATTTATTTGAGACGTACCATATTTATAAATCAGTTTTGACGAATCGAGTATCCCTATCCATAGTTAAGAAAAAAATTTATATCTCCTAAGAGGTACATTTGTAATATAAAGATATTCTTTAATTCCAGGTTCAATTTTACAAAGGCCTTGCTGAAAGTGTGGTCGTCCGGGGAAGTGTATTCATTTCTACATAGCGATTGGTTACATTTGTAATATCAACGGCAACATTCTGTCAGATTTTAATTTTATATTTAAATTATTGTATGGTATTACATAATTTGTACTTTTATAAGAAAGTGATATTCTATTATAGTTCGCGTCACGAATCTTTAGCGCTGAACGAATGAACTGAACGCTAAACATAAATGACGCGTACTATACTCATAAAGTTTCTGCTCTGGCAAAACCTGGACAAAAAGTATCCGATATTAAAATCCATGCTATACTCTATCTGCATTAACTTCAAGTAAATCCATTTAGTGCTTTTTGCCATAACATGCCTCTAGCATTAATAAAATTAGTATTTATATAAATACCTTATTCTATAAGCAATACAATGAAATTAATATATGTAATATTGTTTATATTTTAACATACATTTTCGTTCATAAAGTGTGTATAATAAAATTTATAATTATAATTAATGAGTGTTTTCAAAATAGGAAATGCTTAGACTGAGAGCACATAATGTTCATAGAACCCGAGAAAGAAAGAATAAAAAATAGATAGTTATCTATTAATGAATTGTGAGCATCAAAAGCTTACATACAAGAACCTCCTCCTTTTTTGAAGTCGGTTAAAAATATGAAACTAATTTCTTAGTGTTTTAGTCTATGGTTCTAAAAAGCGCTGTCACTGTTCTAAGCATATTCCTATTTTTAAAAACACTTGGTTCAAAAAATAGTAAATATTAAATAATGTATTTTAACGGATGGCAATTCTAATGTAGGAAATGTTGCCGTTGCTCACAATCTCGTCTGGTTAATGTCGCTTATTTTCTTAAGTAGCTTATTATCACAATCTAATTTATGGTTTACCAATAAATTATGTGAAATAAATATTTTGTGTTTGAAATTCCCTGTCTTAAACATTTATAATTTACTAGCTGTGTCCCGCGGTTTTACCCGCGTAGTTCCTGTTACCAGGGCAATACCGGGATGTAAGCTGTCCTATCTTTGAAGTTGGATCGAACGAATTTTATTATAATCGGTTAAGTGGTTTAGGAGTTCATTGAGTACAAACATTATGACACGAGATTTATATATATTAAGATAATAACCATACCAATATTGTAACCAAAATGAAAAGACTTTTTGTATATTAATTTGCTTGCATGAAAGTCTTCTTGATGATGAAAGATAAGATGAAAAAAGAGAAGAAAGTACTTGATCTGTTTCATGTTATTTTTAACCGTTTATCTAAAATAAAAGTACTTTAAGTAATGGTTTAGTGAAATTTTTTATTAATCGTACATAACCTCTTGTCCATGGTAATATTGCGCATTTGCGTTGTCACTTTAACAGAAGAAACAAGGGAATAATAACAATACGACTAGCTTAAGATAAAAATATATGCAGAGCTTTTATACTGTTAGACAGAAAACACATTCAAAAAATAGTTTTATTATAATCTTATTAAGATACACTATGTGACAAGCTATACCTATATTTTTAACCGCTAAAAACTTATTGAAAGCGCGGGAAACAGAAACACAGATTATATTATAGATATTATTTAAGATGGATGATTATGAAGCAGTCATAAATGTTAATGTTGGCCTCGTACTTTATTTCTACCGACAGAAAATTTTAATACACGTAAAACACAGACAGTATTACATATACTATTTAAATATATTTTACACATTAGTAGTTAGAAAAATGTCTAATTCAATCGTAAGATCTAAACAGCTGTATTTTAGGAATTTCAGAAAATAGAAATAGTTAACGTTTGATAAAAGTGCCATCTATGGAGTATAGTACGCGTTACGAATCTTTAGCGCTGAACGAAACCTGCGCAGAAGTCAAAAATAAGGTATCGCGGCGCGCGGGGCGCGTGATCGTCGGGTGCGCGAGCGTTGATTGGTTGTCCCAGTCGTGTTGTCTTTCTCGCACCAATACGTCAATTACGAGCATGATTTTACCGATGCGCAGCTAGTCTCGTCAATCGCTAAACATAAATGACGCGCACTATATATTGCTTAACATTTTTATTTTGAAGTCTTGAAACTTCACAGAAAGAAAAAAACGCTCGATTACTTTTGATTCTTTATTAAATATAAATAAATGTTTCCAACAAATATATTATAACCTTTTTTTGACTAACTTTTAACATTTGGAACACTTTTATGTATAATTGAATTCATTAACTTAGTAACTTCATTTCAAGCTTTAAAAAACATTCAAACCGCTACACCGTTACTCTTAAATCGTTAACATTGTGGTTTCTCTAACTGCCTAGATCACAAAACATCAATTATAATTAATGGGTCAGTGAGCGTAGTATTTGTTTACATAACGTACATGAATGTTTCTTGTCCGTTTATCCAGAAGTTTTTGTAATGTTATCGAACATTTTTGACCTATGACCATGTCTTGTTCTACTAAGTACTAACGATTCAGTTATAATTGACCATTTATCCGATAATGTGGTTCCTTGGGATACTTTTGCTCTATCACGCGGTAAGTAATTTTGTAGTTGAAATAAAGTCTAGGATTCATATGTTTATGAAACGATAGAAGAAATTGAAGCATAGATAAGAGAGGGCTTATTGTGATTGTAATAAGTAAAGAAAAAATGGAAAATAAAAGGAAAACTTAAAATAGTGATTACTGTTACAACGTTAAATAATACATATTTGTAGTGTTATAGTTATGTTAGATCTATTATTTTATAGCAAACTTGAAAAGAGCTGAAAAAGCGGGTATTAACTTAGAATTCAAATTTAATTTAATGCGTAGTACAGCGTTTGATAAGCATGCGCGATATTACTTAAAAAAACCTTTGGTATACTTATACTTAGGTACATTATATTTGAACAAGAAACGTAACAAAGTCATGTCGAGTTGGCTATACAAATTTTGACTTGAGAACAGCTATTCCGATTTTAATAATTTTTGCATTGAGAGAGATTACTGTAGATATTATAATATCAAATAATTAGATTGAGATTTAAGCCGAAGGATAGCAGGAGAAGTTAGTTTAAATTAAAACATATTAATACCCTTACTTTTCATTTTAAATATTTTAATAATGAACAAATTTGTTTAATAGGTGTCTTCTCACGCACTTGTTGCATTATTTTATGTATGTATGTTTTGTTAAAGATTCTATATTTATTACCTATTAGCTTCTGTGTATATGGACATAGTAACACCATATGCTTATCTTAATGTTGAACCGTTAGAGACAAAATTGCTTATTCGAGATTTCTTATTTATCTCATTAAATTAATATCTAAATTTTCATATATTTTTATAGGTACAAGCGCAACCTGCTAAATCCTATCTAGGCAATTCACGATTGGTAAGTTGCTGTTCATAAAACAAATAATTCTTAAAACTTCAAAGAATTTTCAAACACTTCTTTAATACATGAATTATGACATAATAAATAATTTATTAATAAATAATTTATTTTAGTGTCATCAATGGAACTGCGTAAATGAGAAATTGAATTTAACAGACTCCTTACCTCCAAAAGATAAATATCTGAGCACAATTATAAGTTTATTGCCATCAGAATGGCATCAAATCGGACAGAGCGCAGTGGAAGCATGTTATGGAGTCAGGACTAAGAAATATACTAATACATGTCCTGGGCAGGATTTATTGCATTGTGTTGTTGATCATTTGGTTGAAGTAAGTATATATTATACGATTTTGGTTTAAAGTCTCTTTATGAGGATTTTTAATGAGGCTAGAAATAAACATTATATGATAATCTTTCTTAATTAATTATTTATCTTTTGCTTGTTTTTATTTACGGAGTTTAGATTTTATATAAAACAATTGTTTTACGCGATTCTATTTTTCTAATGCTATTCATTACATATGTATTTAAAACGAGATTTATGAAATCATATCATGTAGGTATATTTTGAGCTTTTATGGTATTTGCTGTGATAGTACAATATAACATTTGGTTGTTTAGAATTGTCCAGAAGCACATTGGGATAAAGATGATCGTTGTGCATCGGTCTCATCGTTGGCTGCCTACAATTACATGTTTTCTCAAAGGTATTTAAATCATTTTATCAAAAAGTATGAGTTATAATTGAACACACTTTGAAAATGAAAACCACAATAGGACAAGGTATGAATTTATTCTGAAATTCAGTTTTTTTTTACAGTAGATACAATGATTTCGAGAAAAATTTACCAACGGAGCGTCGGCCGTCATGGTTTTTAAGAAATGTAAGTATTTTGTTTTTAACTGACTCAAATAAAGGTCGTCTCTCAATTCCATCATATATATTTTTAAATGTATGTTCGCTTACGTATATTTCAGTATTTCAACACAAAATGTTGCGAGTTGCCGCCGCTGTTTAGTGCATCGTTGAAATGGGAGGAATGCGGCTTTAAGAAATTAATGGAGTATCACCTTCACAGTATGCAAAGAGATAGACCTTTCAGATTTTCACTGCCACAATTGGTAAGCTGGGTTTATTTATAGTACATATTGTGTCAGCTAGTTTCTTAAAACACATATTTTCAAAAAGAGTCAAAAAAAGCTATTTATGACATTAAAGAAAATGGATTTGTTTTTTTTTAAATAATTAAAACTATTATACTACCCTTCTAAGATTTTAAATAAGGTGTTTTAAAAGTTAATCGTAAATTTTGATGTACCCTGGGATTTGTTATTGCAATAATTGTAATTTATTAAAATTGCAGGCTCCTCCAACTACAACAACAGAGATTGTTATCAATGATTCCGATGAGGTGAGCGATTTTATAATCTTTAATTTGACAACATCAAAAAATATTTCAAAAAAGCTAAAATGTTAAAAATAATTACGGTCATAGGACTGGGATCCTCTGGAATGTTGCAGCTTAAATGGTTTCATAGAAGATGCTTGGAGAGAGGATTGCCATTTTGAATTGTCGTGGGACGTTCATAAAAGAGTAGGTATAATAGACGTGAGCTCGCACATGCCACCGACCACGACGACCGAAAAAGTAAATGTTCTTCGCACAAATGATGTTAAAATGGTACCATTTTCGGTAAGTCACCGTTATTTGTTATATAGAGTATATACAAAAGACTTAAGTCCAAAAACTGAAATCGTTCATATGACTTGCAAATCATTTTCTATAAACATGCTGATGCAAGTTTATAAAAAATGATTTGCTGTTATCAATTTAATTCCTATTTCGATTAACGAATAAGACACTATAGAAAAAAATATTGAGAACAAAATTGTTTTTTTTTAATTTGTCTTTATGCATTCTCAACATTTGCAGAAATGAGTCCTTTAAACCCTCTAGAATTAATGTACCAAATCCTATTATATTATACTAATTATATTACTAATACACAAATTAATCTATTATCTATTTCAGTGTGACAAAGAAACATGTGTGTTCAAGAAGCTCAATGTTATAAATGAATCCGGTGCATTTGATACGGTGGCTTTCACAAAATTTTTGGATAACTTGACTGATTCCTATCCAGAGTGGTCTAAAGCTAAAGCCAGGGTTTTAACAGAATGTCTGAACAGACATCCGCGTGTATATGACGGCGAATGTAACTTAAATAAACTTTTACAATGTACCTTCGATGTTCTTACTGAGGTAAATGCTTTAAAATAATTTCTTGATAAGTCTAAAATCCAACAAACTCTCCACAATGCTGTGTTTTCATTTTATACTTACAAGTATCAATAATAGATATATGAAATGAGAATTAAAAAATAGACGGCTCCAATACAAGAACATTTTCTTTTAAACCTTTATTTCTAATTAAATCAAAATCCTACATTCATTGCAAATACTATAATATAGTATTCACATATTATGTGAAGTTTGTGTCGTCTTCTTTAAGTTATACTTACAAAAGAAGCATTTCTAGGTCTAAAATTCATAATTATTTATAAGTTTATTATGGTGTTTATAAAAAGTATCAAAACTCTTAAATCTTTTCCAAGAAGTGACATAAAAATTAGGAGCGCCATCTATTGTCATAATTGTTTTTTTTTGTTTCAGAATTGTCCAAATGCTACAACAGACGATCCCTGCAAGTAAGTAGCTTTCATTAAATAGCGTTTTTGGTGATAGCAAGATACCAGTTGGCCGGTTTTTTGAAACGCTTTACTATTGTTAAAGTTAAATTTATATACATAATCAAACTAACATAAATCCATTTAATATGTTTAAAATATAGAATAAGAATCATCCAGTCTTGTCGCAAATAACAATGAATCAAACATAAAGGGTGAGTAGGTACATAATATAGGCCCTTTAATATAGGGTCAATCAATTTTTTTTTTATGTCTACAGACAGAAAACTGCCGAGGCAAAGAGCGTCATGTGTCAGATAAGCGGAGGAAAATATAGTCCGGTATGAAACTAATCAAGTAAAATTATCTTCGAACGTCTTCAAAGATTTCTTATACCATAGACAATTTTAATTTGTTAAGTTGCACAATGTAAGCTCTGCTTAGCTTGAAACTATAATATGACGCTATGTAAGCGTTTTAAAATTATGATATAGCAGATTAGAATTTATGATTCATAGTGTAGTTTTTTTTATAACTAAGCAAACTGGTTGAAAAGTTCACTAAAATCAGTTACTATTATTGGAAATATACATATTTTTTCCATACATATTAAACATTTAAATACTACACTTTTAGAGAAATCGCCGTCAATTCTGTCGTATCCCTAACTTCGTGTCGCAAGAAGTGTTCTCTGAATGCGGGGTGACGTCACTTGGCACGTTACAGTATATTTCTCAGTTTGAGAAAACTATAACCGCTCATAAATGGGAGAGTCAGATGAATGTAAGTTTTAACAATAATGAGATAATAAAGATAGAAAAAAATTGGGCATGTTTGTCATCGAGATGACGTCATAAAAAAAAATTACAGAATTTACCAAAACCGAGTACATCTAATTCTTTTTATTTCAATTATTCAACAAAACTAATAAATCATGTATTACTATTTTCAGTGTAAACAACTCACTCCGCCAACAACGTGTGTTTTAGACAAAATGGGAGTTCTTAGCAAATATGGTTTTATAGACTATTTTAAAATGAAGCATTTGATTCGCTCTTTCAGTACTTCACCGTTATATGAGTTGTACTTTAGCGTGTTCCTAACGACCCCGTTGTATAGAGAATATTGCAGTTCACCGAAAAAGCTTTTGAACTTAATCGATTTTATGGTTATGGTAAGATTTTTATAAAAATTAAATATACTTTCACTTATAAAATTCAGTAAGAGTTACTAGTGTTCAAACACAAACCATCTTAATTTCACAGATAAATTATAATATCTAAACTGTATTTTTTAATCTATATTTTCTGTCAAATTGACATTTGTTTTCAGACATGTCCCGCGTCAAAACGCAGAAACGACGTGCCAAAATGCAGGAAAATGTTCAACGAATTGAACACGTCAGTTCCGGACAATATGAGCAAAATTCAATTGGACCAGATATTTAGAAATATGCATAATACCATTCTCTCTAGCCAACCACAAACGCCGAGCCCTATTCAAAAACATAAGTCGTATTATAAATCGAATAAATTATATGATTTCGGTATATTTGGATCGAAGGATGCTCCTCCAGTGAATATTATCGATCTTAAACCGAAAAAAACGTTAGTCGTCTTACCGGTTTATCAGCGTATGAATAAAACTACCGGTTTTCCGATTAATTCCTTGCAAAATGATGGCATCTTTAGATCGTAAATTAGTTGGTTTAATAAAGTTTGTAATAATATTGGATTTTTTATTTTTGTAGAATTTGTCTATATATATATATATATATTGAACTGTAATAAAGGCTTTCACTTTTGTATACATTCCTATTTTATTCCTCCTTTAATAAGGTTGTTAGGTTAGTTAAAGTTGTTAGGTAGGTAATATATTTATGCCTTAATATATAATGTTTTCAAACATTATTAACCTCTTATTTTTTCGATTACCTTCCCCCCGGTTTTTTAATGCTGGCAACATTCACAAAAACTTTTTACCATTATTAAAAAATATATTTGACATGTCAAGGTAAGGGTAAATAAAAAACAATATCGAAGCAATGTGTAAAATGTATTTCATAATAATTATTTCTGTCTACAGAGAATATTGTACTTAACAAAACCTTATCACTACACTTTAATACATTTCCATGTGTCTACAATTTGTCAGTCTTTATAATTTTTCACTGATTACAATACAATCGCCAATAATTTTAAATAAACTGCTTGTGTAACGGAAAACCATTAAAAATAACGTATAAATATCAAACATATTACAAACAAAATATTGTACAATACCACAAAATCATGCTTAAAATAAAAAAAAAGAACTTAAGTAAATACCTATAGGTAATTTATCTCTGTAAAAATTCTATTATTACGATTTTTTTCTAGAAATTTCTTTTTTTTTTTTAATATATAAAAGTAATAAAAACTTTCACAGAGATTAAAATTAAATAAATAAGGATACAGCAAGGCAAAGGGCACACGAGTTTAACTCATATATATAGTTAAATAATCACTCAAATAATAGATTTATAATAAATTTTAAACTACCGTCGTTTTCATTCAAATATTATTGCAACGAAATTTAAAGCATCGAATAACATATGGCAAGCGAATATTCGAGCACTTAAAAATAAATTAAAAACTGTACAATTTGTCATATATTTTATAGGAAATATACTTATTTACATACAAGTTATTTGATCACAAATTTATTCGCCATTTTAGCGTACATTATAAAGATATAGTCACACGTCTATATTTCAATATTGATATATCATAAACGTAAATACAAAGATTTCACATATAGAAAAATGTATTACTATAAAAACCCAACTAATTTTTAAAATTTCTTTTAAGCTATAGTAAGATAAAAATAGCTGCCTAAATGGACACAATAGCAATGATATGTTTACAACTTTTACATAAAGAGTAACACCAATCATATATTTATTGAGATTATTCAGAGAAAGTAACATTTAATATAAGTATGAACTGATACTACAATATTTTTTATCTATAGTAAATTAAAAGTTATTTTCAATAGTATCTCATGTTACATTAACCGGCAGTAAGAACTATGTTGAACAACCGTTAGCTGGTTTGTTAAATCTCAGTAAAGTTTCTTTAAAGATTTGTTCAGAGTAAGTAACATTTAATGGCAAATTCAAACATAAATTACCATAATTCTCTACTGACTATGAGTCAGCGTTTCTTATATACTTACTCGTACATAAAAAAATACATCTCACATTAAAGTTTACATCGACAGTAACAATCAGCGAGTATGTTAATCCTTGAGCTGGTTTGTTAAGATTGAGTAAAGTTTCTGTTAAGGTTTGTTCAGAGAAAGTAACATTTAAGGCATGTTCAAACTGATGCTATCATAATTCCTGACTGACCTCGAGTCTGCGTTCATTCTAGAAAGAATTTCATGTTGCAATGCTTTAAGGGTTCTTCCAGCGGCCAAGTCAGTGTTGGGGGCGAGTAAAGCCGCGCGTCGAGCGTGTGGTAGAGCATCAGCTGGTTTGTTAAGAGCCAGTAAAGCTCTAGACATCGCGTAGGAACATTCGAAGGCGTTGGGGCGAAGTGCTATGGCTCTAGCCGCTAGTTCTAGGGCTTCGGATGGTTCCTGAAAGGTTATTTAGAAATCAGTTTTAATTCTATTGTTTTATTATATTTGCGTGGTTGTCTAGAAGAAACTTCTTTTAGCCATTTAAATGGGTAATCTGTGTCTTTTTGTGCATGTTATTTATAAATTAAGTACTTTTTTTAATGTGCATGTTAATTATAAAAATTATAAAGGGTCTAATGTACCTGCATGACAAACTTTAAGGGAATATTCATTAGATTTTGCCTATTTCTTAATAGGCATATTTTTGTGATATATGATCGTCACCCTTAACTGCGCGAGAGGGGATCAACTATGTCAGTAACAGTTGCAAGGAACATATTAAAGAGTTAAAAAATAACTTACGTTTAACTTCCGTTTGCACCTAGACAGGTTGAGCAGTAGGTTAACCTTCAACTGCGCGAAGGGGGGTTCGGTTTGTCCCTCACCGGGAGTGAGAGGGTTAAGTTTCTTTAACGCGTAGTGGTAGCGGTGAGCTGCTTCAGACGGTCTGTTCTTGCGGTATAGAAGGTTGCCATCTTCTAGCAATTTGTTTAGGAGGATAAGCCTGGAAAGAAAAAAATGTATATAAGTGACTTGCAGCCAAATACTCATACACTAATTTAATTTAAGCACGCCTTATGACTCGTAATTTTGACAGAATTGTATGGCGAACTGTCAAATCGGACCGGTTTAAGTTGTTTTTAATTTTAAGTTGCGTTTCAGGCATTGGTCTAATATAAACAGTTAGTTTAGATACCTGGTATAATTTTATGAGGCTTTATTAGAATTCTCGTGTAAGGACAGTTGTGATGATGGAGAAAGATGGAAATTTTTACTACACAGCATTTAAGTAATTTAATTTATTGCAATATTGTGTGTTCAGTTAACACAACAATACAATTGATGCTACTGTACGTTCACACATTCAGTAGTTTTTTAGGTAATTAGTTTTTTTATTGATAATAACTAATAGTTGACTTACATGAACTCTGGCTTGCCTGACGCCATTACCCAAGTGGTGGGGCCCAATTTCGCTCCTTTTCTTAAAAAGCAGTTCACTACCTGAAAATATTATTACAGAAGATAAGAATTATTTTACGTTACTATAGTTTAATTAAATTAACAATTTTAATATTATTAGAGACTTCACTACGTTTCTCTTGTTAAGACATTTTTTCTTCTTTATTATCCCATTAGTATTTTTTTCTTTGTCGTAACTACATTTTATCTTCCTTTTTGGATCCTATCGCTTTTTATCGCAAAGTAGGTTTCACTATAAGCAGGTCATATATAAAATTTTACTTCTAAATTGGAATTAAAATTAATTTTTTGTCTGAACCTTAAAAAGGTGACCTTACAAAGGGCGGTCTAGCAGTGATTTTTTTCCCGCCATGAGCTTTATAAGTAAAAATAATATTAAAATTGACTCACAGGAACATTCCTCTGTCCGATAGCGCGGTCCAGCGGCCTCAGCCCGGAGTGGTCGACTTTCTCTAGTGATGCTCCTCTCTCGAGCAACATTTCGACCAGATCGACCGGCCCGCCGCAGGCCAACCCTAGCGGTGTTCGACCGCTGCCGTCTGGTTGATCTGAAATGTTGGAAAATAATTCATACTAGTGTCTTGCATTTTAATTTTTAATTTGCGATATTGTGTTCCTATAGAAATAATACTTTATTTAATGGGAGTATAAATATTTTGTTGTTAAATTAAATAGCATTTTATAGTAAACATTTTTAAATAAGAAGAAACACAGTAGAAAAAACGCAGTAGCGAAACTGCAATATCGATTGCAAAAACTTATTTAATTATTTATTTTGAAAATATTAACAATTGAATTGAACTATATAATATACACTGATATAAAACATTTCAATTTCGTAAGTAATCTAATATGTGATTTATAGTAAACTAGCGGCCCGTCCCGGTTTCTCACTTATAGCTATAATACTGAATATAGCCTATATTATTCAATGTTAATGTAGCTTTCTTATGAGAAAAGAATTATTTAAATCGGTCCAATACTTTTTGAGTTTGTATTACATACAAAAATACAATTTTTTTCTTTATAAGGTTAGTAGATAAGTAAATATTTACCAATATAAGCTCCCTTATCCAGCAGTACGGTGGCAGTAGCGAGGCGCGCGCGCAGAGCGGCCCAGCCCAGCGCGCACACGCCGTCCGCGTCCACGGCCGCCGGGTCCGAGCCTGGTACATAACACTGCTATTTAACTGCTATTTTATAACACTGTTATTTCACTTTACTGTCATATAACTGTTAAATAACTTTACTGCTATATAACTGTTATTTCACTTTACTATCATATAACTGTTATTTAACTTTACTGCTCTATAACTGTTATTTCACTTTACTGTTTCATTTTACTGCTATATAACAGTGGTATTTAAATGTAATTTCATTTTAATTTTGGTATGTAGAGTGTTATATCACTGTTACATTACTTCACAGTTATAGATGTATTGTTTTAATGTCACTGCTAAAATATTCTAGATAAAGCCTGATTAGTAAGTATAAATAAAATAATATTTGAAAAAATAAGACTAAACAAAAGACTGTAACTGTTATGCATTAGTCGGACTTGACTCGAAACTATTTTTAAAACCTGTACTTTCTAAAAAATACTGTTATAATTAGCCTATTAGTTAGCTTACCGTGTTCTAACAGCATGAGGCAGACATCAGCGTGTCCCTCAGCCGCGGCTAGTATAAGCGGGTTCTTGCTGTCAGCCGCTACATCAGCACCAGCATCTAGTAGCCGCAGCACTAGCGGTACTCGCCCGGAGCGTGCGGCTAGAGCGAGAGGGGAGAGCGCTCGTGCGTTGTGGGCGTAGGGCGTAGCGCCTCGTAGCAGGAGGGCGTCAGCTACGGAGCTACGTCCGGCTCCGCACGCTGCTGTCAGGGCTGTCTCACCCGTTACGGGACAGATACCGTCCGGCTGTTAGACCGAGACATAATTTATAAATACAAATCTGAATTTCTGAAGCTGACAATTGTTATAATATTTGATTTTAAGTTTCCATTTATTAAAAATGCTTTGAAATAAATCCCTGGGACCTGTTGAAGAGGGAGTATCCTTCCTCTGAATTATAAAATAATGTAAAATAAAATATGTTTGAGTAGACAACTAGAAATAATAAAAAAAATCTTTATAAAACCAGGTCTTTAAGCTTTAAAATCAAATTATCTACTAACATGTAGAAAAATAATTGAAGTAAAAATATTTTACAACAGAATATAAAATTCAACAACAACTCTTTTACAATTGCAACATTTTTGACAAAACTTTAACAAATGATTTTGCTTATAACGGATCTTATTTAAAACACATAACATACGAATTCGATTTTCAAAAACAATGTTGCCAGAAAACTCACCATTAACTCAGCGGTATCCAACAAATATTCAACAATATCCAAATGTCCATTCTGAGCTGCTGCTATTAGAGCGTGTCTCGCTCCAGGAACGAGCTGCTCAATGTTGGTATCATCGATCTCTATGGAATTCCTATCATTCCCGGTCTGGCAACCCAGGAGGTATATCACTGTGTCTCTGTGGCCGTTTTTAGCTGCGTGTACTAGCGGGGTTTGTTCAGCTGTGTCTGTGTGGCTTAATGAAGCGCCTGAGGAAATTTATTAAATTAAGTGTTGCTATATACAATTACAGTTTATTTAAATAGGCTATTTACTAGTTTGTAGTAATTTTTTTACATATGGAACGCCAACAAGACGTACATAAAATTAAGTCTTTTAAGTAAATGTTGCCACACTATAAGAAATATAATATGTTTTAATAAAAATTATTTTCTCAGTGATAACCTTTCATAATTTTAGCCAGAACAAAATACTTTAATATGAAATTAGTATGACATTAATTTTAAATTTTATTAAAAGACCTTTCATTCGTTACAACGTACAAGGGACGTTTCTCTAGATACAGGATATCGATATCTTTATATAACTTCATCAAAATCGGTTCAATGGTTTAGACGTGAAAGCGGAAGACACTTATAATATTACTAGAATATATAACAGTTACCTGTAGCAATAAGCATTCTCGCGACATCAGTGTGTCCTCTCTGACAAGCTAGAGACAGCGCGGTACATCCTTGAGAATTAGTCATCTCCAAATCAGCACCAAATTCTATCAGCAAACCAACCATAGCTATGATCCCTTGATAAGCGTACATGCACAAAAGCGGAGCGTTTCCCAAACATTCAGTAATCTGGTTCGGAGACCCCCCAGCTAGGAGCATCAGCCTCGAAACTTTGACATTCGGTGTATAAATGTTTCTCAAATTGGCAATCGCCTCCCCAACGCTACCAGCGCTAGTTGCTACCATTGTCGCTTGCAAATCTCGAGGACACAACCCTAATTGGGCAGGACCAAGGTTCCTATACATATGCGCTTTGAGGATATGATGACCCAACTCCATGGATTTTTCAGGGTCTAAGGGCGCTTGGACCCGTGAAAGTCTGAACGCAATACCGCAATGCCCTGCCCTTAAATCGCAGAGGAATTTAGAGCTCTCATTGTCATCGCGACGGATCAACCATTCTCTGAACGAAGGATGGAAGAACATGTATGTGTTGTCGATTCTTTTAACCAGAAAGTCTGTTAGACTCTCGAATCTATGGCAGAATTCCTCCCACGGTAGAAAGGTGTCGACTAAAAGGGAATTTACTGAGTAGTATATTTCTACTAGCGTTAAAGGATACAGGGCAGCTAAACAAACGCTTAGAATATGCGTGACTTTCTCGAAAGATTGGACGGTGGGGAAACGTAAGTTGAATTGTAGGAGGAAAATTTGGGCTAGAGATATTGGGACCACTTTGTAATTCGTCGATTTGATGACGATATGACTCTGTTCTAATAGATCTAGAACAAGTTTGAGGAATAGGAAAGATCCTTTGCTTAGATGAAGGACGTATTGGGCGAATTTCATCACAGGGTTGTGGACTCCTTCAGATTTGGCTGTGGAACTTTTGATGTTGGTTTCTATGATAGGCGCAGCTAGAACTCTGGCGTTGAAGTATTCCAGCAAGTCCTTGTTAACGTTGTCAGACTCGTCTAAACTCAGTCTCGTGTATGGCATTTGTTTGGTCAGTTCTAAGAACTGGGTTCGTATTGTGGCCACGATTTTGATCCACGAAGGCATGTCGGAGCCATGTTTCATAAGAAAAGATGCGATGGTATATCCATGGTCTGGTCTATGGTATTCCGCTTCGCATAGACCATCGACAAGGATGATGCTGTTTGTGTTGTCAACGGCTCCGTTTTTTCGCAGGGTTGTGAGAGGTTCTATGATTCCTCTGACGAAAGCTAGATCAGGGTCTGCGATACATTCTTTGAGAGAGAGGCAAGAAAGGAGGTGAGGTTCGCTGAGTAAATATTCTCTGTAGGCTTGAAGTCGTGGAGCTTGACAAAGTTGCGCTGCGAGGGAATGAACGAATTCGCCCACTAAGCATGTACTGTTGTTGTCAGCCTGAAACGAAGAAATAATAATTGTTAACGAAATCTATGTTAGTTATCTTTTATGAACATGAGTATTATGTTTACACCATACAGAAATAATTTCGCGTAGTAGATTAAGTTTTTAATATTTAAAATATTTCCAAATATTCTGAAAAATTTTTCATCAGAAGATCTTTCATCTTTCTTTTTATACTAACAAAGAACTACCTAGATTTTTTTATGAACACTTCCCAAGAGGGTCTTCTAAGAACACCTTGTTTATTAAGTTAAAAAAAAACATATTTTACCTAAAGATTTTAGGTAAAAATGATAAATATTCGTACTCACCTGACAGAAATGATAAGCAACAACTTGCGAAGCCAACTGGGTGATCATCCCGGCCGCGATTTCTTCAGGAAGCATTTCCCTGATATCTGACTGTTCCCTCAAAGCTTCGTACTCGAAGTTTCGCTTCCGACCGAAGCACGAGTGCTCCACTAGTTGGAGGATTAAAGCAGTCTTGCCTGTACCTGGACACCCTGAGATGAGTATACCTGGAAATTTTAAAGTTGATTAATTTTCTGCTGCAAATATTAAGTAGTAATTAATCACTAAAACGTTTGAGATGGGAGGATGACATAAAGAAAGTGGGGGGCACAACGTGGGCAAGAGTAGAAGTGGATAGACAGTTGTGGAGATTTCTTGGGGAGGCCTATGTCAGCGAACAAGACAATCATTAAACCGGTGTCTAAATAAGATAATATGTAAACAAAAAACAATATAATGATTTTTAATAAAGGCTTTATTATTATTAATCACTAAAACAGGGTTTTCTATCCGAAAATTCTGTCCACGTGTCTTTATATAAAATTTACTGGTTTCAACATAGCAGTTGTTTATAAAAGGGGTTGAAAGATAATGCTATTTATGTTGAAAGGCGACTGTGTAGAGACTTAGCTGGGATCACGACAATGAAGAAGAACTTTGGATATTTTCTATAGGTGTTTCACTCGTAGGTACTGGGGTGGTAATCTTCCCACATGAATCTGATGTCAAGTTATTCTAACTAACCAAAGATATATTTACGTTTCGTGCGGTAGGAAAAGAACTAGAGGTGTCTTATATATTGATCCTGTATTACTGAGTCAATAATTTGTAAGTTTGGAGACTGGACTTAGGTCCAGGTTACTTCCTTTTATCAGAAGACCCAAACTATTTTATCTTGCCAGAGTAATGAGTATCTTAAAATCTGTAAAAACAGTGACAAGACTACGTTACCTGAAGAACTAGATTCCAGGGCTTTCTCCATATCTCTCATGAGCCAGTGTCGTCCCGAGAACACGGCGTCGTCTCCTGAAGGAACTTCGAAGAACAACGGCCGAAGAGTAAGTTGGGGCGATGGGTGGACTGTGGAAATTATATGATTTGTTCTACTTAATTGGTAATATTAAGAGATCTTTTAAAATGAATACTATGAATACTACCATTTTAGTAGTTCATTTAGTCTTTGTGCGATTTTATAACAAAAGACAGATGGCAAAGAGTTTATATTTGCTTATTTATTTAAATTAGAGTTTTCGAGTAGCTTTAATTGTAGAATATATTGAATTATAATATTCGTTTTCTAAAATATGTTTATTCAAATCAATAACTAGTTATTAAATAATTTGTATAAACATCAAGTATGAATAATAACTTTGGTATCATTATAAATTCTTAGCAAGTCTTTATTATATACCTTTCTTGATTTCAGAAGACGCAGTAGACGTCTTACTGCTGACTCTGGCGGACCTTCGCGCTGCTGTCTTCCTATTCTTGAAGAAACCGGATGACATTCGCGTCAATTCCTCGCGCCCATTTTGTAATGCTGTAAGGGAATTTACATGCATTTTATAGAATATTAATTTGATCACGTTTATATCTGAAATCATCGTCGTTAATGAATAATTTCTGAATTTTACGTAATTCCTGGTTACCTAACTGGTATTACATTGATTGTTTCGTCTCTAATCAATTTATGTATTCAAAAGTCAGTGATAGAAATAGTGCATCTTAAATCTACAGAGTATCCAAGTCGTTCAAATCTCCTCTATCAGATGTATTTCATTAAAAAGCTTACTTGTAACTGAGTGTCGTCTGCTCCCAGGACTTGAGGAGGAGCAGTTGCTGGCTGCAGAGAGTGACATAGATGCGAGGGAGCCTAGAGAATCCCTCCCTAGTGGGGTCGCGGCGTCCACTTCAGAAGACCCAGTTAATGTTGACACCTAAATCGTAAACAAATATAATAAATTGGTTCAGCATGGATTGGGTTCTGCACTTAGATTTAGGGATTATTTTTTGTATTATAGATACCTGAAAAATAATTAATTGACTGAACTTGCTCATGTAGTAAGAAGATATTTATTATCTTTTAGACATTTATTAACTTAGTTATTAAGTTCAAAGGTATTAAGCTGGATGTACTTTAATACTTAAAATAAAGACCCAAATTTTTAACAGGAAAGCTTGCCTTCATAGAAACTCTCTTTTCTCTTCCATTAAAAAGTTTGTAATATGTTTACTGCTTTTAAATAAGTTTCGATATTCTTATTCATTTCTGTAGTTCTATAGTTACTAATTTAAAGGATCGAATCTTTTCAAAAATATTTTATCTACAAATATAAAATTATTATAATATAATAATACAAACCGGACTAGTGTTATGTGAAGCTAGCGTATGAGCATCCAGAGACGCGAGCGACGTACAGCTGTCTCGGGATTTATTCCTGGAACCTCGCCTTTCTCCAAGCAATAACCCCAAACGCATATACAAATCATTCTGACGTCTCGACTCATACCCTTGTTTTATATGACCGCCTTCGTCATCTAGAACAAAATGAAACTATTAGTTGGAGCAAAAATATTGCGTCAAGCATCACACTCATGCTTTGATATACTCTTTTCGCCACATCACACATCATGCCATCATGCATAATAGAAAAATATTGAAGACAAAACAACACCTGTAAAGTTTACGTGGCATGACAAGCGTGCTTGTGCAGTCAGGCTTGTCAAACTTGCATGTGTAAAGTTCAAGACATATACGAGAATAATGATCGATCTTTTGAATTCATACTTCCCATATTAGAATTTAAAATCAGCTAATCTGTGGGATTATGTGGAGGAAACGAATGATTGAATAAGAAAGAAAGGCTTTTTCTTGATAATGGTATTTATATAATTGTGTAATTGTGGGAAGGCTGTCTTTTCTATTTCACAGAGGTAAGTACGGTTCTAAAAAGTTGTTTGTCAGCAATGGCTATTGTTGTACAGGTTCCTTGAATTATGTATAATTTCCGACACTAGACAGTGTATCATCATAGTATATAAAATACATTTAAATAATATGTCTACTTGCGTTTTAACAGATTTCGTTTTTATATCTTAAAGTTCTTGGAAGCCTTCGGTTCTTACAAAAAATATTGCTATTTTCAGTCGTTTTCCAATGATTAAATTTGTGACTAGACCGAAATTCTAACGTATACTAAATAAATAAATAAATCTTTATTAATACCACAAATAATACAAAGATTAAAAATTTTAGTATCATCGCTATGAGGGCCAGAAAATAAAGATCCTGACTTCTAAACTAGGTAAAACCTGTATCTTAGAAATCAGCGCACCTTCCGAATTATATAATGCGCATAAGCCAAGATAAATACAGTTACCTTAAAAACAATTACAAGTGTTAATTACATAACAAAGTAAGCTTATCCAGGGCAGAAATATGTATACTAATATACAATGTAAACAGAATGGCTAATGGATATTAAGCTCGGCCATTTAGAGAATTTAAAATACGGCGGAATACGTATACAGTAATTATGCAGCCAAAATAAAATTGCAACGTTGATAAAAAAGAAAGATTGCTCCAAAAAGTAAGAGGAAAGGGAACAAGTTTAAGATCGGGACACCTGCGTTGCGTGGGAACGTCGCCATTTCCGATAGGTACTTGTAAACAAGGATCAACATTTGAAAGTCTCAGTGATCCGTAAAGTTAAGACTTTCGAATTTAGTGCCTTTACTAAGGTATTAAAACTACTTATACTAATTTGTTTTTAATTAAAATGGACTTCTAAAAAGGAAAATTTTTGGGTGATGAAACCGATTGATTTTTTAATTTAAAATGGGTTTATATCTGAAGAAGGATCGCTCAGAAGACCATATAAATATTGAATTTGAATTGAGTATTTTATTAATTATAAATAGCTTTAGAAACTTATTAATAGGAAAGATAATCTAAATTATTTATGTGATTTCATACGTAAATTGTCTATTATGGAGGACTTACCTATGGTGATATATAGGGATGAAAAATTTTTAGTGACTAAGAATATAAACTAAGAAGCTAAACACAATATTCAATTTAAGATTAAACGTATATTTTTATTTATAATATTAAATGGTGCCATTGTGAAATATTGTTGCATTTTTATTGATCTTCAATCATATTGGTTTAATCAACCGGGGGTCATATTAATTCTGTTCATTGATTGTAGTTGACAGTTCTCAGCGTACTATTTTTTTTATAATAATTTTTTTACTTTCGTCTCATCGGGGGGTAAGCTTTGGCGCCAGGGGGAGGTTAATAGTTGTGGTCAAGTAAGATTAGGTATTTTTTTTCTGGACACGGCGTGCATAGTCAGTCGGTTTCTGTCTCTGCAGCCCTAACCAATGGTAGCATGAACCTATAGCATACTAGCTTTGTCCCGCGGTTTTACCCGCGCAGTTCCCGTTCCCGGGGCAATACCGGGATGTAAGCCATCCTATCTTTTAAGTTAGATCAAACTGCACATGGTGTGCGAATTTTATTATAATCGGTTAAGTGGTTTAGGAGTCCATTGAGGACAAACATCGTGACACGAGATTTATATATGTATATTAAGATTAATTTTTGTATTTACTTAAAATTATAAACTATAAAATGAATAATAATAACGGAGATGGAGTAGAGATAAAAGCGATATCGAAACTTTGTTATTTGATATTATCATATAATGAAGTTTAAATAAGCAAATAAATTTCTGACCCTATATACTATGAATATTTTTTTTACTCTTTGATGGATATGCATTTTAAATTAGAGAAAAAAACCACTTTACTAGTTTAATACTGGGAAAAGAGATGTGTTTTAAGTTGAATGTATAAAAATATTCAATATACCAAGTACCAAGGCCCCTTATATTAATTGTGACGAGGTAACGAGAGAATTATTATAAAATATATGAGCTGTGAGATCATGTTTATTTGCAATCTAGAGCAGGTTTGAAACGAAGGAAATGTTAGACATTAAGATGCATTACTACGTGTGAGGTAAAATTAATTTGTTTTTTAATGTTAAGTCTTTTTCTGTACTCTAGAAAAAATGTTAAAACGGTATTGATTACGTATTTTATCTTGTTTTTTTTTTAGGCAATTGTATTTATATAGTAGGTACATTGCTACACTACTATGACCCGAGGAAGCACTCAAATGTATAGGTCGCGTGACGGATGTTTAGAGCGTGACGAGAATAGCTGCGCATCGGTAGAATCGCGCTCGTAATTGACGTATTGGTGCAAGAAAGACAACACGACTGGGGAACCAATCAACGCTCGCGCACCCGACGATCACGCGCCCCGCGCGTCGCGCCGTCATCTCGATACCTTATTTTTGACTTCTCGCAGGTTTCGTTCAGCGCTAAAGATTTGTGACGCGACCTATAGTATGCAGTCCATTGTTCAATAAGTATGAAGTGAGAAAACTCACGAAGCTACCCATCACGCAATGTAGTCCGTTCTCAATTCTCATAGGTGTGGACTGTGGTATACACTGTACAGGAACTAGACTACCGTGGGAGTGTTTTAACGATAGCTTCCCGTACTTACACACACAGACACACACGTGTTTTGTTCATTTTGTTTTTGTAGATGTTTATGGAAGTGTGTGTGTATGTGTGTTTGTGTGTGTGTGTGTGTGTGCGTGTGTGATTCTTAACGTAAGAGAAATTGTTATTCTATTTTAAAGTTTTATTATGGTAATGTCTTGAGATGTAGATGTATGTTAATAACTCAACTTGAATATTGTGTAGTTAGGTTCAAAACTGCTTTTTGTTTAGTCTAGGCTTTTAATAACATAATTATCATGCACGAGATGTCCTTAATAATATTTAAATGACACATGAAGATGTATTTTGATCGGACATAAGCTACTTTTTAACTGAAAAGAATGGTTATAAGGGTGTAATGGGGAATAAGTTTATATGAAAGTCCACGCGGACGAGGTCGCGGGCAACAGCTAGTTGTATATAAATATTATATCCATGCACTGAATACTGGCCGCATTTTCAACATTTTATATGAGAATTTCGAAAGTAAGCGTGTCTCCGTGCAATACTTATCTGTGATTGTCAATTCTGTCATTTTACTCGTAACTGTCAAATAAAGAAAGCACTTATATTGAACCAATGGAACGTGACGCAGCAAAATTTATATGTTGTAGGGTTTTTGGGCTTTTTAGTTAGTGTATCTTAGTTTTAGTCGTAATAATATATAGACGAATATTTTGGGTTTTTTTTAGTGCGTTAGTCTGTGAATAGTCACTTAGGTAGTTATAATAATATATGGACGATATTTTTTTGTTTGAGTGTTATTCTGTGAATAAGTTTTTTTTTTATATATATAGAACTATAAAAAGTCATGTTTAGGTTAATGGACATTATGCGGTATTATATTTCGATAGCTTCATTATATGATCGATTTTAAGTTTTTATTAATCAGTAGAAGACAACAGTCTCTTTTAGTTTTCATTCCCGTTTTTGATTTAATTTTCATCATACAGTTTAAATTAGACTAAGAAAAAAATAGTATTTGTATTCAAAATTTTACAAAACGTAAATAACATCTACTCGAAAATTAAAATCACTTTAGACAGAGAGCAAAACCACGGCCCCAAACTAGTCTAAAGTACCTATATACCATAACTTTTCAAACCTAACGGTCAACTGACGTCACGTCCATCACGTGATAGGGATCATCGCGGATGTGTCAGAGGTCTTTTGATCTTTCAACTATGAATACTTTCCCATTGTACCGTGATAATGTACTTGTGTTGTCCATTTGAAGGTTAATGATAAATTATTTGTATTGACTTGGAATTAATAGGTTTTTGTGGTTACGATGAGTGGCTTTTTAAGGTCTCTCTTAAGATTTAATTTATGTGTTGATTATAATAATATTAAATTTAAAATTTAAAGAACCCCGACACACAGACAGACTCGGCAAACTTATAAAAGTTGTTGTTTTTTGTGATGTAATTAGTCATAACCTTTCATTTGATACCCCACTTGAGCATATTTGCAGACATTCTGTTTTTTTTTCAAAACTTTAACCCCCCATAACTTTTAAACGGCTGAATCGATTTTCATCAAACATGTCTAAGAACACTCGCTCGTAAAACACCTGTAATACAAAAACGACTAAATTGAAATCGGTTCATTCGTTTGGGAGCTATGATGCCACAGACAGATAGACAGACACGTTAAACTTATAACACCCCTCTTTTTGCGTCGGGGGGTTAAAAAGAAGATAGTGTGTTTGTTATTTATCCGTTATTTAGTAACTATTGTCGAAGTTCTGCTTTGTCCGTTTTTTTAAAGATTTAAGAATACATCGGGACAGACAGAAGTGAGATACATTCATCTAACCTATTAAAATTAATTTAAGAAAAGTGTAACAGACAGACACATGTTTCAGATATTAATACAAACAATAGCCATATGTCCAAATCGCGTTAATGGAGCGAAGGCGTCACCTTGTTCTATATACAATGACAACACCACCTACAATGCATTTCGTCCGATATTACAAGCCAATAAATATGCTAATAAAGTGCCTACTTTGATCGATCTTTTGACTATTGTAGAGTAAACGATTTAATTTTAAGTTTATTACACGTTAAAATTTATAAAATCTAAGGGGACCCGTGCCCACTTCGTTGGGCATAATGTTAACAATCTTTTCTTTATATAGACTATGACACTCAGCAATAACGTGGTGAAAGAATTTTTAAAATCGGTTCAGATCCCGAGATTACCCCTTACAATGTAACAAACATACAAACTTAACTACTTTATATATTAGTATAGATAATGAATATACCCAAATATATCCTACCTAACGCTACTAATATACATGTATAGTATAAAAGTATAGTGATGTGAAAATAGTATTATTAATATTGTTTATGACAATTTTAAAATACCCAAGTAAGAACATAATATAATATTTGAAGTTTTCATTAACAAAGCTTGCTTCACGGCTACGCCATCACTTCAGTCATATATAACTTATATAAATCTTTTGTAGTCAAACGCTTTGAAAATATAACAGGTACAATAATATCATTGCACTATTTCGTAAAAATTTGCTTTTATTTTTTTTGAGCTTAAGTAAGTAACTTAAGCAAGCTCATAGTTTAAAAAATAACTTTAAGCTCCAATCTATGATAAAATTGCGCGGATTTTTCGAGTAGACTTCGAACCCACTTCTTATTACACTGAGGACATTCATAATCAATTATTCACAACGAGTGATGTCATAAACGGAAGATATGAAGCTCTTTAACTAGTATTTGACCCCATTTTTAACTCTCATATATCCCATGTTACATGTTTTGGGTACGACATATGTATCATGATCTAATTTATCATGTATGTGTTATTTCTGACTGTTGTTTTATCAAAATACTATTGATATTTTAATATTTGAATCTATGTATGAATTATATTACCATTAAATGACTAATGTGCAATTGATAAATGTAATCATAAAAAAAGAAAATTTCGTTTAAATTTATCTTTCTAATTACAATAATACTAAGGATCAAATTACACTTACTTAATAAGAATAAAATATATTACTTCAAATAACTCCAACACAGTATATCTATATGCAAGCATATATATAAGCTATACTTATTAATAATGCCTTAAGACGATTAAATAACTCTCTATACGTTGCGAAGCAATAACTTAACAGATCCTTTTTTGAAACGAAATCGTTTTTATCATAAAAATCTTGTTATAATTAGTGTTATATTATGGTGGTTTTACGTATGGTTGCCTGAAATAAATCGCTTAAAGCAATAAAATGACCATACACATCGAAGTCAACTTAATAAATAAATAAATACAATATATTACATATTTTATCACTCAAAAAATACACGCAGAAAACAAAAAAAGCCTCACAAAAAACAACAAAAACCGGTCTCAAAAACTGCATCAAATAATCGAAACAGGCAAAAAGTATGCAAAATATGGAATGTGGATCGAATTCTTTGTTAACACATCAATTTATACGAAACCAATCGATTCGAGTTCAATAAAAATATTATTGATAATGAAATGAATGAATTGGGTC
>DWAJ01000893.1:0-26918 GCA_018238005.1 Eurema mandarina
TGATGCGACGATAACACCTAAATAATAAAAAGAAATGATAAAAAATCTTTAAGTACCTGGTTTCTATATACGCAGGAATATCCACTAGACTAGTTACTAATATGATTAAACTACTATTCTCTCTTTTTTATAAGGATTTCTTGTTATGTATTTATGCAAATCGTTTAATATTCGTAAACTTGTGGCGAGTTAGCGTTCGAGATCTCAATTTCAACTTCAGTAGAATCTTTTTCTTGTTAATGTAGATTACTAGCGTCGTCGTATATTATCAAATTTTGATGAGATTTTAAGGTATTTCTCTATAAGTAGCAAGTAACAGATAAACACTGCTGTTTAAGACACTATTTGAAAGCATAATATATTATACCAGCTGTGTTTCGTGGCTTTATCCCCGCTAAACTCGATCCTTCGGTTTTGACCGTTTTCAACGACTCGTAAAAAAATCTTCTGTTTATGTTTATTCATAACTAGCAGACTAAGTTTGTGTGTTTTTTAAATTGTAAAGGATAATCTTGGGATCTACTGAACCGATTTTAAAAATTATGCCTAATGAAGTTGGCACGGAAATTAATTATATTTTTCGGTTTTTTATACAGCCTGTGACACTCAGCAATATTTATTGCTTTTTATTCTATACTTAAGGCTTTTTATTGGTGAAAGAATTTTTGAAATCGGTAACGGTATCAAAACGAGTCGATACCGACGAATATTGCCATCAGAAATCGTTCATTTTATTGTTGTTTCCTATAAAACTTTTTCGTTGTAGTTATTATTTCGGTTCGGACAAAAACAGAATTTATCAATAAAAAAAGTTATGATGTTTTATTTTGTACTGGTCAGTACTCCATTTATAATTTAAAGTGCAACGGAAGAAATTGACTAATCGTTTTAATTATATTCAAAGGTGACGTTCAATTGCAATATCTCAAAGAAATATGAAGAAAAAATTCTAGTTGGAAGTTAGCAAAAGTGTGCGGATAATTGAAAAACCTGATCTCTCATTAAAATCTCTCGCCTTTGCCCGTTTTAAGGGTCCCGCAGCAATAAAGGTAAAACGGTAGTGTCTTTGTCGTAGCCTTTTGTGTTCTTCAAAGAACTATTATATCTTTTCTTATAACGCCTGTATTTATTCGGTCAGAACGAGACTAAATATAATGACAATTTATTAACGTCTCGAAACTATGAAGAGATGTACCTTTTAAAATTAATTATGCCACGTGAAATAGATAAATAATAATATATGCCTTTATCTAATGACAATGTTATTTTGCATGTTACATTACGTCGTTTGATTTTGAAGTGTTTTGAATATATTCAAAATAATGTGAATATAACATGATTAATAACAATTAATCAGAAAAGCCAAAATAGATTAGAGACAAGTTACATACAAAAAATATGCTGACGGAATAGCTTTATAGCAAAGTTACGAGTAGCACTGCATTGGCTATGGGCTGGCGTCACTCTTACCATCAGGACTCAGGAGTGCGTCCAGCTCGTCTCCCCTCTTCATATTATAAAAAAAAGCTGACGGAATGGCGGCAAAGATATTCGTTATGAAGATAAAGCCCGTTTGAGTCTCATTACCGGGGATAGCAAGTTTCCATCTCACAGAAATTCTTTCCTTAATACTACCTAAGTTATCAATCTACGTTGTGTGTAATATAGTCCTTTAAACCGTGTAAACTATTTAACAATTCTGAAGTCTGTTACTTTGATAATATGTTAGTCGGTGGAGCTGGTACTTGTTTGCTAAGCCCTCTACTAACTTAGGTCATTCAATATACATTGGGTGATGAATCACTTGATAGTTAAACGTTGTTAAACAGAAGCCCTTATGACTGGCAAATATGAAATAACTCATAATAATAAGCTATCTTGGATATTAATACGTAGCATATAAATATCTCTCTCGGTTTAATTTTTTTATTATTTATAAATTCAGGAGCTAATCTGTGATTTTCTGCATGTGAAACGTCAATCCGTCAAAAGATCTATCTTTTGTTCATAGCATTTGGGGCAAACGCAGGCGAGCCACCAGATCGTATCATCCAGAAGTCGTCATAGCCATACGGAAAATTACATTTAGAAAATAAAATACATAAAGCACCCTTAATTACTGGGTTATCAACAAAGATCTTACTCGGCTCTTAGTAAAATTCCGAATTAGATAAACTCATCTAATTGATAGTCCATGACCCTACTTGTCGGATCTGATAACTATGATCAGATAGTTACTATGCGAATATCGGATCTTCCATCCTAAACAGACGATAATACTATTTAGCTAATAGATTAATATTTGGATGTCTATGAAAGCGATACCAAGGAGAAATTTTCTTTCAACGATATCAAAGAATTTGTCACCAAGAAGAAAACACGTTACAGAATTTCAGCTTGAACTGTGCTGACGCTTGATCGTTAAATAACCTCGACATTCTAAAAGTAGTAAGTACCTAATCAAGTAAAATGTAATGTTGGAATACTAGCAGTGCCCCGCGGTTTTACCTGCGTTGTTTCCGTTCCCGGAACAATACCGGGATGAAAAGAATCCTATGTTTTAATCCAGGATATCACCTAATTATATACCAAATTTCATCTAAATCAGTCCAGCCGTTTTGGCGTGAAAGAATAACAAACATACATTCTAACAAACATTACATTTATAACATTAGTATGATTCAGAACCTCTGCCAAAGTTTGAAGTCAACCTTGACTATTTCAAGGCACGGACGTATCGGAGTCACGTCGGAACACTTTTACTGCTGGTCCAAGCTCGGGATTGTAGATAATTCCAGATTTTTATTTTAAAATATACACTCAATGTATATTAAACCCCATTTCTGCACAATAGGACGGAACGCAGCCGTAATAAAGCCCCATTCTATCCTTGTTTTACATTTTTTCCGTTGGATTTTTGATATTTGGCGTGAATGAGTATTTTCGCTTTTGTGTGCTTTATGTTAAATTTTTACATATATAAAGGAGAGGTAGCGACTGTTTTGCACTTAATGAAGCGTCACTGCTTTGTATGGTATATTTTGTATGTGATTTTTTTAGGTTTCTATGATTATGCAAGAGAAGGATGTTGCTTTGAAAAACCGGATGCCAACATTATTTCCTTCATTTGTTGCACTATGGTAAAATATACTCCATATTAACAACACAGCAAGAATAATTACTATGTCAAAATGTTAGAATTCTATCTTGCTGTCTTTTATTGTCTTGTGTTTTTTATTTGCTCTAAAATATCAATTATCTAAATTATAAAATTTATGAAAAAATGACGTCACAATTTTTAGCAGCTAATTTTTCAAATTTTTAACAGCAGTAGAAGTGAAACCATTAAATTAATAGCACCGTGTCTTTAACATTATTACGCTGTTAACCATTAACATGAAATATATTCTTAACCAATGGCTTTATGTAATATCGAATTAAAAATGACGTTTATTTCCACCGCACGCAAACCACGCTACGTAACGTGGAAGAAAGTTTAATGATTCCTTGGCGTGCCTTTAAAACTTTAAAGATTCCACGCCGATAAATAACCAGAGGAAAAACAATTCAAGCAAATTCTTTATGAAACTTCACTTGAAATATTTCAAATGTTTTCTTTTTGAGATTTCTTTGTCTTTGGTTTTATTATGTTCTACAATATAATAGACTCGTTAGATGATGATAATTGTTATAACTTATAACAATCTCCATGTTTTTAGTACACATATTATTGTTGGTTTGTTTTTATTATACTTATTATTAATTCGACTTATAACTAAGTTTTATAAACACGTATGCATACGAAGTATCGTAATATGTACATATGTTTGTATATGTAAACTCTGAGCTAGTAGACAGTCTAGTTCTATTACCAATAATATAAGATTCTTGATACTGAAGAACTAGACTAGTAACTAATAGGTCATCTTTTAATACAACACCTGCTTTAAATAATTACATCCTATATAATCTTGTATTTATCCTGTCGTATACTTATTCCCATGTGACATCAATTCTTCTATTCTTTCTTAATAAACGCCGAGAATTTATTTGAGAGGTTCCTAGGGTTGTCTACAGATGGTATGCTACCATTCTCAGCTTAGCATAGCAAAAAAATAAATCACATTTTCTCCAAACTGAAATGTAACTACCACGTCAAAGGAATAAAAGTTAAATATGTTAAAAGTGCGACCTTTTGTAACATGCATATGATCTTTCATATGAAAGCACAGTTTCAATGTTAGTCTTGGAGAAATATGATATTATATGAGTCAAGCGGACTTTTCTTTGGAAGTCAGACAGGCGAGACATATGAAATGCAGCTTTAAATAAAAACTTCTTTGAAGACATTAATGTTATTAAATTCCCGTATAATGTTTGTAACTATTCAATTAACTCTTAATGTATTCAATCTTTTAGTGAAGGTTGACTTTTGAAGTCATTTTATTTTCAATTTTTGTATGGTAATCGTATGTAAATTATGAGCATTAAAGTATTATGTAGTGTACATTTACTTCTTACGGCTTAGAATTTTCTTTAAATTTAGTTATTAATATGTATTCAATCCTCTTATATTAAAAGATCTTATCTTTACATGACCAACATGATAAAGTAAAATTAGCTTTGATAGATAGGTAAAAAATATGGAAAATTTTTATGTATTGCTTAATGAAACTGTGTCTAGAATATCTTGGTTAAAAGTTTTACAACTCTGAATAACACCGCATCTAATACGAGCTTAACAGCCTCTTATAACATAATATCGGAACACACACCACAACTTTAAAGGAATTGAAAATAGTTCAACAATAACCTATAGAAGCTCCAACCAACACTACGATTACAAAGGCATGAAAAATGGTTTCAAGTTTGGCATGAAAAGGATAAAGGTTCATTTTATCTTGAAAAGATTTCTGCGTGACGCATTCACGGCGAAATTGTTTTTTGGGGGAAACAACATCACATACAATGCAAAGTATTTTTGTATTTAAATTCTATAGCTCTGTCGCTTAAGCTTCATAAATATGAATGCACCTGCATTTAAAGAGGACGTTGAAAGAAATAGATTTACAGCTCTGCAAAGTATGTAATATATTCAAATACACTATTTAAACGGGTCTCGTTTTTCTAAGGTAGCATGTTTTAATGTTTAGCATAAATTGTATGAATTATATCTTACTACAAAACTCATATATTTAGCTTATGTACTTACATATGTACTCGCCTTAAGGTGGTCGCTTAAAATTAGGCAAACCTGCTCCCAGTCTAGGTGATTGATTAGAACTATAACAAAATATCGATAAAGAAAGATACATTGAAAAATTCAAACTTTCAACACAATATTACATTTATTAATGTTTTCCTACTACAAAGAATCTTAAACCTGAAATCGCGTGCTAGTATAGCGTGTCACTGTATTAAAAGTCATTACAAAATATCCCAATAATAAGGCAACCTTAGCTTCCGCTACACGAAAAGAGAATTAATAACGGGCCAAGTTTGCGGTTAATTCAGTTCGCCGGCTGCGCATAATGTTCAAATTTTTGATGCTTCCAGATTTAAATACCGGTAACAAACTGAATTATCTTTTGATGCTGCCGCTTAGGAAATTATAGTTGGATAAAGTGCTCGTTTTTATAACGTAACACTGTTTAATTTTTCTATTAGCTATTCTGGTAACATTCTTGTAAAAACTCATTACGAAATGTTACAAATTTCCATTTTATAACGTCAAAGATTATTTTCAGTATAAATTACGTACACTAAAAATACCTTTTAATTTTTCCGAATCAGCGCAAAGTACGTATTAAAGCCATAAAAGTATCCGTACAAGCCACCCCAGCACTTAATTGATTAAATCAGAGTTCTTATTCCTTGAGAGCGTAGGTTAATTCATCAATGTGTCTATTAATGTCGGCAAATTTCATGTTAGGAGTTCCCTGGGGAGCCATTCTTTCATTTGCGTTTCGAGATGGACTAAAAAGCGTCTCGCTAATGTAAATGTATTGCTTCTATACATTGAGGGAAATTGTTACACTTTAATTGTGAGTAACGAGCGTTGTGATGTTATAACATTTATAGAATTGATGAATTACGTATAGTATAAGTAAATATCTTAAATAAGAGGGGTGTAGGAGATGTGTGATCGAGACAAAAAAAACCAACTCCTTTATCCTCTACATTGTGGAATGCAATTAATAAAGAAATTGAAATTATTTTTTCAACATATTCAGATTATATAGTTGCAAAAAATATCCCAAACAAAGAATTCAAAACTGACTTCTCTATCTTTTCACTTACAAGGTATGAAATATGAAGCATTAGTAATAATGCCGGTTAACGACACTGATAATTACCTATATAGAAAACAAAAATATTTTCGGTAAGTGCCAGCATAAAAGGTATGTGCTAATTCTAAAATACATCAGCTTGCTATCAGGCAATTTTAGTAGGGAGTTAATTTTGATATATAAAATTTATTCTATTCTATAGTATTGTATTAGGTATTCATATCAACTGAAACAAAATAAATAAAAAAAATATTACTACGAAACGTTATTTAACAGCATTCATTAACTACAAGAAAAAAATGATTTTTTTTACCTAATTAAATATCTAAAACCATTAAATACCTAATCCATACTAAATACTAATATTATAAATGCGAAAGTAACTCTGCCTGTCTGTCTGTTTGTATTTCCATCATACTAAAACTACTGAACCGATTATAACGGAATTTGGTAAACCGATGGTCTAGAGCCCGGGGAAGGACATAGGCTATTTTTTTTGAAATCAACCTCCTAAAAGGTAGCGCGAGGGGTTGAAACTTTTTATAATTTTACGCTTTCACGGCAAACCCGCTGAACCGATTATAATGAAATTTGGTAAACAGATGGTCTAGAGCCTGAGACAAAACATAGGCTACTTTTTAACTGGAAAAAAGGGTTATAAGGGGGGAAGGAGGGTCAAAGTTTACATGAAAGTCCACGCGGGCGGAGTCGCGGGCAACAGCTAGTATCTCTATAAGCTAGATACCCTCTGTAAAATGTGGAGCAGTTTCAGCTGTATTTAATTAATTTGCGTATTGTGTCATATCGATTTAATCCGTAGAGCGAATTAAATTTTCGTTCCTACATGCATAATTCGTTTCATTTGATTTGCAACTGCAATTTAGGTATGCGTTAGCATATCCCACGTAGAAAACAAGTTACAGTTCTCTATTTTTTCTTTTATCAGTCATTCCATTGGTGGTCATTTATCTGATTATGAATGCCACTCATTCCAATATTCAAGCTGATATTTATAAGGAAGTTTACGTAACATTTTGTGCGCAAGTTCAATCAGATGTAAGTTGTGAGCTAACTTCAGCCAAGTCGTGCATTACAAAAATTGCACCGAAGCAATTTTCTTTATGTGAAATTTGGAAGGAATTTATCTCGTAGTCGCACGTTGTATTTTCGGGTGTCTTGAGAAACTTAATATTATTTGTATTAAAATAAAGTGGGTTAGTTATGGTTTTGTAGGGCATATTTATACGTTGCAGTGATTTTATGAGCGTAGTACCACGAGTGTGTTGTCGACTTTTATAAATTAACTATTGTATAGTTTTATTATTTGTCAAGTGTTAATATGTTAATGTCAGGGTTTCCGATATAACGGAACTTGTAAGTATACAAATATTTGGAGCCATTATCGAATTGTAAAAGTCATCAGTATCTCTTTAGTTGCTTAGAAATAAAAGCGCAATAGACGACAGACACACAGATGTAGTGACAAAGATAGTATCATTTTAACATTTACAATATTATTTTTTATATAAAATTATTTTAGAATAATACATATTACAATAATATACTAGAACCCTAACGTTATTTCGCATTACCTTTAGAATCAATTTGAGTCCAAGTACATTCCACTAAGATATCGAACAAATTCAAACGTTGATTTTGATAAATCTCTAATTCAGGGCTGCTGCCATCGTAAATTACGCGGGAGGAAATGAGCTCGGCGCCGGAAAGAGGGAAAAAATGCTAATAAAATTGTACCTCTCCGTTAATCTTAACCCTGGCTTGACGGTCGAGTTCAGATTTCAGACGCCTAGGTAACCAGGAAATTAACATTTCCGTTCATTCTCGTTGTATTTGAAAAATTATTCAATGCTCAGCCGATTCAGTTTGTAAATTATGGAGTCGAAATAAACAAGTTTTAGCTTCGTGTCGAATTTAGTAAGTAGAAATAGCGTCGAGATCCTATTGCTGAAATTAATGTTTGAAATGTAATAGCATTTTGGCTTTTTACGAAACAAATCTTAGATATATACATAAACTTTATGTTCTATATGTTTAGTTTAACTAAATGATTAGTACTGTCGGGTATAATATCCAATATGAACCAACATAACACATATACACAAACACATATACAAAGTTATAAGAAATGTCTCGAGCTAGAACAGAGCCGGTACATGGTCGCCGTAAGACTTAATCTCATTTACAAAGCAACTTTTTCGAGAGCACTAAGCCGCCGTAGCGTTCACGATGACTCTGAATTTTCAGTTTAATTAAATGGAAACAAGAGAATGGTGGGCCGCTCGTCACTCTGTTCCGATGGTTAGTTTTTATGCGATGCCCCTGTCGCGTATTCTGATATTTTTAAAAGCCTGTTCATTCCGAGGTGAATTTATAGCTGACTTCTCTTCCGCTTTTTCAAAATCTATTACGGCTCGTACGAGTTATTTTTGAGTGTCAATGGAATATGTTTCATACAAATTGGAGTGACACGAATTCTACACAAAAAGATATCAAATAGAATCCATGTTCGTGTTTTCTGGTATACTGAGCCCAAGTGTCTGCCAGTTATTTTGCGTAGGTATAACTAGTAAAAAGGCAGCACGAAATTCGTTTATACAAAATAATTCCTGTTTTTACAAGAGATTCTCGGAAATAATTTGATCATTGTGTAATGTCGTGCCTGAAATATTTTGTCTTTTTCACCGAATCAAAATTGTATTTCTTATTTAGAAATGTTTACGTTTCACTATTTTACATTTAATTAAGTTGAATACCAGTTTAAATAAAACTATTTATTAGATCAAAATCTTAAATTTGTATTCATGATTTGTATACCAGACATTTTAATAAATATTAAGAGCTTTACAAAGTTAAAGTGAAATGAAATTGTAAAATAAATAAAAGACATTTTTATTATAATTTAAGTTACTTAGTTATATTTTTTAATATAAATTCTTCAGAAATAAATGAGATTTAAGTTTTCGACTAAATTCAAACTAAGTTAGTTGCTCTTTTTCTGCGTACTTCTTTACAAACATGTCAACCCTAACTAAAACTTCGAAATAGCGACATTTGCTATGCCTAATTGGAATTCAACAGGCGCTTTTAGCCCGTCACTAGTTCTCTCCTCGGTGTGTCAAAGAAATTCAAGCTGAAATCTGACCACAGCACAGGTCGGTCGACCTGTCGGGGTGTCAATTAGCCGAGTGGCCGCGACAGCAGGTGTCAAGTGGTAATTTACGGTGAGACGGTTGATTTGTTAGTTCTTACTTCTTAGCAACGTTTGTGTATCTAGCGACGATATTGTTATAAATATATTTTTAATATTTCATGCCAGGGTTTTTTTATCGGAGTAGTTTTGTTAAGATATCACAAATAAATGTTTAATGAAATCTGACCACAGTACCAGTCGGTCGCGCTGTCAGCGTGTCAATTAGTCGAGTGGCCGTGATAGCAGGTGTCAAGTGGTAATTTACGGTGAGACGGTTGATTTGTTAGTTCTTAGCAACGTTTGTGTATCTAGCGACGATATTTTTTTATATTTCAAGCCAGTATTTTTTATCGGTGGAGTTTGGTTACGATATCACGAAATAAATGTATGATTTAATTTGACCGTAGCACAGGTCGTTCGCGCTGTATGAGAGTCAATGGCGTTGATTGCGCGAATTGGTAAATGGTAATTTACGGTTTGACGACGTATGTCTTTATTTATTAATTAAAAAAAACACTACGCACAAAAAACATATTAAGTGTAAGAAGCCAAATTTCTTATTTCGTTTTTTCCTTATCACAAGAACCAATACCATACAATATCCATAAATTTCCAATAATATAAAAACTGTGAACATTACTAATCTAAATTTCTGACTTTGTTAAAATTTAATTATCTCGTCATAACAAAGATCGTCTAACATCGTTAAAGTAAAGGAAAGCTTTTCTTACTTTTAACATTAAAATAAGATAAGGTCGATAAAATGGAAATAAACAGAGAATTTTGGTACATTAAAAAATTAAAAGATAAACTTTCCAACTTTGCTCATTACCTAGCGCATTAATTATGAAACGAATTAAGCTTTAATTAATGGCTATCTTGCATTTTTAACAATGGCTTGGTGAAAATAAAAATTAAACTTCGCAGAATGAATACGAATAAATTCATTTACTACTTATTTAATCGTTACAATTTCTCCGATGAATAATGTTATAGTTTGTGAGAATGTGTATATTGATGTTGTAAATTAGTAGTAGTAGATTCGGATAAGTACATTTAATTTAAAAAGTACACGGGCCACTACGGACCACGGCTAGCATAGTACACAAAACTCAAGATCTCAATCGTTGCAGCTAGTAGAATTTGACTAGAAAAAAAATAAACAATATAAGAACAAGACAACCATATAGTCCTCTATATGGTTTTTTTTATAATATGAAGAGGGGAGACGACGCACTCCTGATGGTAAGAGTAACGCCAGCCCATAGCCAATACAGTGCTACCCGGAACTTTTGCTATAAATTCATATTTAAAACAGTTATATCTTTACATGGTACCACTTAATAATACTTCAACGCCACGAAGTTCGTGAAGGAACAGCGGAGAGTTTTAGTTGGTAGTGCTTTGTGGGACCCTGACATGACATCTACCATTGAAACCAAACGATGTTCCATTGTATCAATATATAATACGTAAACTAAACACAACTATCTCAATTTGCAGTCTATTCACTCTTCCAACCCAAATTGTATAACGAAATATATATTTCACCCGCTTACAGTTTCAAAGTTAATTCAGAATATGGATTTAAATTTGAGCCGTGAGCTATTTCCCGCGAATTGGGCTTCGTAGTTGTCCGCGAATTGTAATGAGTTTTAAATACCACTCTGAGCTGTTCGGAAAACAAGTCTTAATCTAGCAGGTCGTAGGGTTAAATGAATGTTTACTCAGCTTTATTGGCTATTGACTTTGCTAGGAGCCTTTTTATTTACACGCTGAACGATTTAAGCGAAGCAAACGTTGAGCTGTTAAAAAACAACATTTGATTGTTTTTAGATTTATACAAGCGAATGGATGTATTTTATATTTTCCTTTTTTTCAGTTATTATGTTTGCACGTTACCAAAACATACATCCGATAGTTATATAAAACGGAAATTTATTTATTTTTAATAAAATTTGATAACCGCTTCGTGCAATGGTTACACTCCCCGCCCCTCCCTTTTGCTCCCTTTTGCGCTAAAGGTGGGATTGATTTTCCTTCGCTGGAAAAATACATTTGTAATTTACATTTCTATTTCTAGTGTCTAGCTTTAGCTTTTAATCTTACGTAAAACTTACGATGATAAAAAAGAAAATGATTAGATACAGTCTATATGAGTGCGTTGTTCCGCAATTATAATTTTTACTAATCTGACTTTATATAGATATATACGAAGGTAGCTTCCTAGACTACTCAAACCAAATGCACTAACTAATTGTAACTTGCATTCCCTAATGCGTTGGCTGATTGAACTCTGTAAAGGGACCACAGAAATCAGTCCAAACTTCTGCAGGACGGTCGCAAAGCAATCAACTTTGCTAGTTTAGCTGGCTAGTTCT
Source organism: Eurema mandarina (assembly GCA_018238005.1). Classification (NCBI taxonomy): domain Eukaryota; kingdom Metazoa; phylum Arthropoda; class Insecta; order Lepidoptera; family Pieridae; genus Eurema; species Eurema mandarina. The sequence continues at coordinate 11,883 of DWAJ01000893.1, forward strand.
TGACTTGCTAAGTCGATTTGCACGTATGCAGTATGTAGGTATGAGAACGAGATGGAAATATTAAGTATAAGCTGAGAAGTTCTTTGTAGTGTAGTCTTAATTTTATGGTACTTATAACCTTATACCATGTCTAAGATTCATCATTGTACTTCAAGGAATATTCTAAGAAAATAATAATTACCTATTGTACCTAATCGCTTAGCTGTTCACGAGTTATGGGTGTATGCACTATGCACAACACACATTTGGTGATTCTATATTATTTAGTTCAGTTAAGATAGAACTAATAATTATTACCTACTAATAAATTAATAATATACCAGAATAGCTTATTTTATATTATAATAGAACAATTTCTTGAAATATTTGAAAACGTATCTTTGTTTTTTGTAAAGTATGAGTATAAGCACTTTATTATATAGATTTTTAATTATTTGTATTAATCTGACTTAAACAAAGTTAATTTATTTCCCTTGTTGTTTGTAACAAATTTATATATGTGTGGCTATACTATATTCGAAGCATGTAACGTAAATCCGAAATTAAAGTACACAATATAATCTAATTTATAGGTCTGAACTTCATAACGTCGCAGGTGGAAATCATAACCTCACGTAAGGAAGAAAATTGCGAACGGTGTCATATCGCCGGTTCAAAGTATATAACATAAACAACGCCCCAAGGCAAACAACTTGAGCCTCTTTTAATAGAATTCTGACACTGCCTCCTTTTGACACTGTAAAGATACTTTACCTTGCTTATAAAATAACTGAAGAGGCGTCAATTTTGTGGCGAACCTGATAAGAAATTATTTACGAATGCCACTTATGTTTCTGGTTTTACATTCGTACTTTGGTAGTTTAATCCATAATAATCACAAAAATAATTTTAATAGTTATTTTATTTAATAATTTCTGGGACCATTTCTAGTATAGACTTAGTAGGTACCTGAGTGACATCGGTTATATTTTATCGAGCGAAAAATAAATTATAAAGTCAGTAAAACGAGCATAATTATAATATGAACCTTCGTTCTCAAATTAACATTTCATCTGTAAAATAATTCATTTAGCATACGTTAGGAACTTAAGAATATTTAATTCATTTAACAAACACATTTCTATTGGAAGTCTCGAAATTTCTCTTCGGAGCAATTATGTACCCTAATGGGCGCCTAGCAATTACATAATAAGTTCATGTTTTATTAACAGTTGTTCGTATGAATAATGTATTGTAACATGAGTGAATATAAAGCAAATCGCGGTAAGTGCGAAAACCCATTACATGAGTACATAATATTAATTTGCGAATGTGTTAACGAGTAATAGTTTATTTACTTATTATTAACGATTCAATATAATTTGTTGAATAAAATACATATTACATTTCTCTTATCGTAATAAACAGATATCATTTAAAATTGGTAAAGGATATTGTACTGATATGACAAAACACTCTGTATAATGTTAAGAAATTCATGTCCGACTCTGAAGAGTAATATTCTCTTCCTAAAAAGATTGAGGTAAAATAAAGATTATGTTTTTTATTTAAAATAGACCCAAAATAAAAGAAATTCACAAATTCTGGCAACACCTACAGTTCGTCGATCCCCAATGTTGGATAAGAATTATTTTTCTCTCTCTTTGACGTAGATAAAGTATGTAAATGTTAGGCAGTGTGCCCATGTAAGTATTGCAATTTTAGTTTTTTAATAACCTCTTTAAGAAAATCATGTTCAATTTTTCTAAAAATAGCAAACAAAGGGACCGGATCGGACAGAATTTCCTAACACAGTTACTGTAATATTATGAAAATAGTTAGATTATATTATATTATCTATGAACTATCTTATTATAGTAATACAATTCCTCATAATTCATTAGGTTAGAAGAGAGGTAACATCTCGAATTGATTAACTTAGCTTATTAATAGTCTTAGGTATAACTATTTTAGCTACGCACCCTCAAGCTGCTAATATTAGATCTATTAGTATATCACTTACGTAATGAGATATGATACATTAATTATTAATATAAGGATCATATATAATTACACATTCAGAATTACAAATCAGCTGAATGTTAAAAGACTATATATCTACAAATAAGTTTCTTGACAAGAATTCAAAATAATTTTCGAAAAACTCCAATTAGTGAATGATATATTTTAGTGTTATGATGTTTTTGTTATATGCGGATGTTTTCATAAACTCTTCGATTTTATTTTGGATGACGGTACATAAATATTTATATTGTCCACGGTTCTTAAAAACTGTTAAATAAATTAGAAATTGAGTCATTTTTAGTTAATTATATTTTTAAGGATAGTCAGGTTTAATTAAGTATATCATATAACTTTTTTAAATAAGGAAGTTAGTTTGTTTGTTTTTTTTTATTTAAAGAGTCCAAAGAATGGCGTAGGCCTTAAAATGTATGACGGCGCATAGCCATTAAATCGTATTTAAACGGCTGCTGTCAGCTGTCACCGATGACAGCTTCTACTGATTCGTGACAGTAAATGTCATAATATATTAATGTCAGACGTGAGAATAAGATTGACAGGGAGCAAGGTGGACATGTTGAAGGCCAGTTTTTGAAAAAAAAAGAATCGCTATTATGCTACGTCATCCTCGTGTGAAATGCAATTATTATAGTGAATTTAGTTTCTAATTGACTTTAGCTGAAATACAGAACAGTTATTTGGTGAATCAAGCTTTTTTAATGCAAATTATAGCGACTTTGATCAATATTATTGTAATATACTATTCTACAATGACTAGGTTTTTTGCGATTAATCCTAAATCGAAGCTTAAAATCTTGAATGGCCTATCCAGTCTATCAAATTTCACGTTTCACGTCACTTATAACACCGTCATAATTAGCGACAAACAGCGTAACATTTGTTTAAAATGCGAAACTGATTACCGATCACCTGCCAATTATTCTGAACAACTGGTCGTCGCATTCAATGTGACCAATCAACCCATCCCAGCGATTATAGTTCACGGAACACATAATTTTGTGGTTGATATCGCCTCGAAACAGTTCAACTGAGTATCGAATTAATCACTAGATTACCGTACAAATGAAATTTGATCGCCAATCACAAAGGATTACATTGTTTAGAAGCTGGAATCAATTGTATATTGACAGTAACTGATTAATCATTCAAATGGTGATTATGTTAATGACGAAATGACGCGAAGCACTATTTATTTATAGTTAATGGCTTATCTTGTTTGGATATTGCGATGTGTTTAAACAAAGCTTATAACTCTGAAATACGTGAATACATTAGACGGGTTGCGTAGTTTTACTTGCGTACTTCTGTAGTGTAGTGTCCTATATATTCGGCTGAGACTTTATATAGCCCTATGCAAAATTTTCCAACTAGACCCATTCAATAGTTCTTGCGTTAAAGAGTAACTAACATCCATAATATATCCATAAATTTTTACAAGCTTAAGTATTTATAATATTAAAACAATAAAGATATAATGAAATTAGGTTAGACTTAAAACTCTGCCTTGTTATATTAAAAGTGCATTTAAAATTACTTCTTAAATAGCAGACAATTTCCACATCTACTATATTTGACAAATACAAAGGGTTATCATCACAGCGATAATCTATAAAGCGTTCCAACAAAATTTCTCAGATCTATCTTTAGTCTAAGAGTGACGTTCCACTCAAAGAAGAACGGTAAGGGCAATTATTTAGAGTCATCTCAAAAGCAATCTCATCAAGACAACGCACGAGATAACAAGAGCCAAATCGAAGTCAAAGTAATAATATAATTTCACAAGAAAGGATAATATCTCTCTGTCGAATTCGCGATCAGTTCGGACAAGAACAAATATTGGGGACTGCGACGTAATCTCCTCATTGATCTCATAACTATTTCATAAATCTCCAACAATTTGCGTCATTTATTTAATGATTCCTTTTTTCGATATTAAAGATTACTGTTTATATAAATGGGGTTTTAAACATAAGTCTTTATTGTTCTTAGAAACTTACCTACTAAAAATTAGGGCTAGATATTTGTAAAATTTAAGAGTATTGTATTTGTATATAATTTTTAGGTGATATTAGAATTTCGGACTAATTAAACCAAGATAACTTCCTACAATGATGAGTAAGTTATGTTCATAGATTAAAGTCATTAAAATAGTTTTGAATGATTTTTATTACTTTGTGGTTAGTGCTATATAATATAATATTTGTACATGAAATTGTTTTTTCTTACATTTAAGCTATCTAGAGCAATATAATATGTTATACTGATAACAAACAACGCTGATTTATTAAAGAGCATTATATTACAATGTAGCGTGCCTCAAGATATTAACTCCCGACTATCGATATAAAAAATACATAAAACATCAATTCGTAAACGCTCCATAATACTGTTGTGACCTTGGGGAACATTCTAGATATTTCCAAAGCAAAATTTCCTAATTAGTTCAAGTTAATTAATTACAGTTTTCAATTTTCGCTTCTGATTAATTTCATCTCGGGTTATATTTTTATAGAATTATTAGATATATTTTTAGGATGCTTAATAAAATATTTTAGTGTTTAGTTGTTTATAAACTCTATTTTGAACATTACCTGTTTATTTAAATTTAAGTCGGTGCGTTTTGAAAATCAAAAATTAATCAAATATTTGGTTAAGATTCGACGAGTTAAATAGACTTCACATTGTTTAGTTCATCACGATTCATTAGGGTTTCAATATTTTACTCTTTATTTCTTGATCGTTTAATATATCTGCTTTTGGAAGCTTGCTTTCTTCCACCCAATAATCTGAACAAGCTAATAAGTATCGATTTGTCAAATTCCCGTTCGCGTGCATGGCAATAAGTCCGTCATATCACTTTGATGTGTAGGGCAGCTATACATTACCACGTTTGCGATTTTCGCTCAATGGAGCAGATATAAAGTCATATTATGTGATTTATGAAGCATACTTTATTCAACCTTTTCTTTGAAGTCAGGTTCGTCGGCAGTTTTATCGGAATGTCAGGCCTGGGCCTTGAATACTTTGTCATTTCTTAATAACTTTCTTATAATATTGCGTTCATATTATGACATAATTTATTCGTGTTTTATAAGCTTAGCTTTCCGTAAAGCGTTTAAATCGGAAATTATAATACTTTGTCTTAAGTTTACAGAATAGTACTAAATACATCATAATATGAACTATCAAACGTAATACTTTTAGGCATTTTAAGATACCTTTCTTCATATTTAAATGGTTGATCACTCAATTGTAAAAATGCTATATTTTTCTTTCTCATATTATTTGTTCAATCAACGCCATGACCCTGCCACAGCGTACATACATACAAAGTTATATATTCTTACTTTCCCAAGTAAACGAACCCACAAGCAATGGGTGTAGTTTATAGCCTGGTAGGCAAGTGTTTCGGCTTTATGAACCGTAAATTGTGCTAGTGATGGAACTGTGAGTAATTCGATTCAAGGAGTGCTGTGAGATGTAATACTTAATTATCAGCCTTTTCCTTCTTGGAAGTAGCGGTGACGTGAGAAACGGAAGCTAAGAATATAAGTACTTTCTTGTTTTCTTTAGTTGGTTAAACCATGCTAGTTTTATTTACACTATACTAGTTTTATAATATAATTAGACACGGCTTGCGAACCAGAGTATTTAGAGTTAAATGACCTTTTAGCAATTTATAAATGTAATGTTTCATAAATCTACGTTGTACAAATTGTAAAGTCCTTAGACTAAATTGTACCTCGTTTAGTAGTAATCCTCTGAAAATAAGCTTATTAGAATAATGGAATTTTATTACAGATGTCGTCGTGTTTCGTAAGGAGTTAGAATTACCACTACTATCTAAATTCCAAAGCTTTTAGATTTGATACTGTTCATTGGTTGACGAATATCTTGATCAGTCTATAGAGCAACATTAATACTGTGTCCACGTACCTCAAATAAATGTTTTTACTGTAGCCTCACACGTATTCGTGGAATTATTATTAATTAAACTGTAGCTGCATTCAATTATAGTGAGTTATAAAAAACAATGGCCGGCCGTTTGAAAATAACGCACGGTAAAACTTTATGTAAATGTAAATTAAAATGAATCCAGTGCTGTGTTTTTATAACCAACGAAACAATTACCTGAAATCGGATTGATGTGTAATCTATTTTGGTGTTATACGATACGTCCTTATAAAAATATGATATAATTTTTTTTGTCGTGGGTAGTGTCAATGACCTTTAAAATTCGAAGTTCTATTTTTGAATTGACATTGGTATTATTTTATCTAAATGAATATAAAAAAAACACTTTTTTTACAAAAGAGAAATTTATCATATGCCTGAACCAGTAATTTTAAATGGTTGCCTAAATTTATCAGCCTTACGAAATTAAAAAATGTAGAATCACGTCTATTAACGTTCAAAGAGACACGCTTTCAAACAGTGTATTAACACGAACTTTAGTTCCAGCTATAATAAACAATAAGGCGAGAAAATATTGGTTGTTCGTCGATTCAGAACGGATGCGGCTGAGCGTCAAGACAAGGAAATCGAGTGCTCGGAGTACATTGCTTTTATTTATTTTAACGTCTTGTCTGTGCGTCCGGGATACAATCGTTCCTACGATTTACTGATAGCCCGGCAGATATATAGCGATCGTAGATTACTTGTTCTTGGTCATTCTTCGCGTTTGTATTTTGCTTTAGTATTATGTTTTGTATTGTTGGTTCTGGTATAAAATGTATGTATAAGTTTGAAGTTTTGTTTTCTTATTACAGCATAACAAAGAGCGATTCTAAAACAGAATTTTTGTTTTAAACACAGATAAAAACCATTGGAAGAATGGATAAAGTTCTTAAATAAATACTCGACAAAAGGGCTCAGGTACAGATAAGCACTTTTTTAATTTGCTTCACTCCTAGGTCCATCTCTGATATCGACATTAGAGTGCGTTCAAGCATGCTCAAATGTCAATGTGAGTGTCAACGTCAACATGAAGTTTTATTTTTTTTAATTTATCAAAATGCCATCTAGTCGTAGGCTAAACAGACCTTGTGTTATGGCAACTTGGAAAGCGACTATTTGCTAATTCCGGCTTCGTAGAGCGTCGTCTCTGTCGCAATTAGTAACAAGACGGAATGAGACGTTACTCAATAGATCGTCATTACCTATGACTTTTTCCTCATGACCTATGTGTATTTTATGAGGCTTTCGCTTATACATATATCCACACCAAATTTATACACAATGTTTCACTTTGTATAGAAATAATCCGTCATTATATTCACACATACATTTATCCTCACATCTTTATAGCGATATCTTCCAACAAAGCATAAGGAAAGGCTCACCAGAAACTTAACTTTCTAGTTTCGTTGTCGAATTCTCCATTGTGCTAAAAATAAGCCGAAAAAAACATTGCGATCGATTTGAGGTTCATTAAAAGATGATATAACAAATCTTATAGCATTTAAATACTACCTATGGAATGAATAATAATCGTCAGTCACTAGCTATAATGAGGTATGTACTACCTACCTATAAAATGAATTGCCTCAACGATATGATAGTGTTATTGTAATAAGTTTTATTGTGCAGTCATGTTAAGTAATAAAATTGTCTATTGTACACATGGGTTCGTGATTTCCTTCTTACCATAGGTTTAAAAAATAATATTTATATATTTATATATAAAAAAATTATAATGATTTTCCACGACTATGGTTTGAGCTTGCTTTTTTTCAAGCGTTTCAAGCACCTAAAAGTTAAAAAAAAATTCATAGGGACGTGAGAATCGAAATTTAAACCGGCTTGAAATAAGACAAACTCTTAAAAGAAAAAATACGAGCATTTATAACGTGCGATTTACGTTACATTAACTGTTAACAAAAAGACTTGAATTACGGACAGCAAAACAAGCAAACGTTTCCTATACAGTCACGATCGGGCTTTCCCTAATTGGGCCCGAAACATTTCTAAGTGACACGCTTCGAGATGTCAATTAAGTCTACCTTAAGCAGCTAGACAGAATACAGTTTTGATTATATGCTACATAATTAACTTAGCAATCTATATAATATACTGCATACCTATACGTAGCTACGTAATAAGATATATGTATAACTAATTAAAGTTGGTCAGATTATCCGACAGTTGACTAAGCTAGTGCAAATGATTAATGTTCAATTGTTTTAGATTATCGTTTGTTGTTGTACGCTAATTATGTTTGAAAGGTAATTTATGGGACTTATTACGAGTAAATACAAGTGTTGTTGTAAAATGACCTTATTATAATAGCTACTTACTAACTTTAATAGGTGGCTAAATACTTGTTGGTATTTTTAATTCTGCTGGTTAATATTTGGTCTATTACCCTATTAAATGATACTATGCAATGTTAGAAATGAAAAATTAAAAAAAGAGGTGATGAGCGTGAATAGTGTTACATTAAAAAGGTGTTCGCTGTTTTATTCAACCAATTTTTAATAAAATATTCAATTTTTTAATACAATTCGTGTAGCTTTAAAGAAAGAACATTTGTATAGGTAATGATTGATATTCCACATTCGTGACGCGTCATTAATTACGACAGTACAATTATTCACGTGCGATGTGACGTAATACGCGTTAATTATTGGAAACAGATACCGGCTTGTTTGAGCCTCCGCTGTTAGCGCAGTTTACATTAAAACTTGTCGCTTGTTCAGTACGAAACTTCTTAAATTATACCTCTAGCCCACTGTAATTTCCTTTTGTAATGTGAAAGTTGAAAACACTTCAAAAAGTTTCGGCAAACTCCCGAGAATTCCTTTTTTATTTTTGGGAATCTAAAAGAAATTAGGATTTATGACCCTCACTCACGCCGGAGCGTAGCTTTGGACAACAAAATTGATAGTGTGGTTTTCGAGCTGGGTTTGCAACATAAATTATTATGATGTGATATCGGTAAAGAAAATATTGTTCAGTAGTCCAGGAAAATGGAGGAAAATGAGTGAGCGAGAAATCATATATAAAGTGCATACTTTTAAATGAGATTGCTTTACTTATTTAAATTTGAAGTTATATTATCCTGTAAATTCTAATCAATCGAAGGTTCACAATAGGATTCATTAGCGCTGATCAGCTTCTATCTGTCTTTCTGCCTTGATCAAGAAGTCTGACCACCTTGAGGGAAAACTATTGTAATATTAATTTTCTAAGAATATAAATTTTAAAGATTTCTAGTAACATTTAATTAACATAAAAATGCTTCAAAAGGGCGTTATATGAAGATCTATAAGGGGTATTAATTAAACTGTTAAACAAATAAATGACGGGCAGACGAGACAGGTCGATATTAATGAGAGGTTAATAGGCAGTTAACCTTGATTCAGCTTTTTCAAACTATTTGCTGAGGATCGTTGCATTTTCAATTTGCCGGCGATGTTTAAATTCCATTTATATAAAACCTTTTTGCCTTTTCATTAAACCTATAAAAAGTCTTTTTTATAAGAATTAACTTTTATATTGTTTTCTTTCTAAGCTCAATTATCTTTCTCGAGTTATATCGTATCCCTCAGGAGTTTTTAAGTGTTAAACGTTAGGTATAGAAAAAGGGATCTTTACTTGCTGAAGTAGATGAGAGTAGTAAGTGGTGTAGAAATTAGAGGAAAAATTACGACTTAGTATTTATATTACTAATAATACAATATAGGTATATACATAATTATTTAATATTTTTTTCACATCGAAATAAGTTAAATATATTATCTCCCAGTTTGAAAGGGCATTCTGCTATTCCGCCGTGCACATAATATAAGCCACGTTCAAATATACAAAATAAAATCTCAGTACAAAAATCGTTCCACATTCAAAACACATACTTTTATAAGAGCAATAAAGTAATCCATCATCCCCGTTTACGATTTGAAATTGGGTTTTCATAGTCAGATAGCCCTCGACGCCCTTAAATTTATTCGGATTAAAATAAATAGCCCCCATTAATGGAGAAACCGCGATCGCATTGACGCTTAGCTGATTTCCCAGCTTTTACCCAATTGAGAACATTTTCAAACCTGCCTTCATGAAAACTCGAACGTTATCAAATAGCGAGAGATGCTCATAAATTCGAAGAGGCCTTTTTGCTGTAATGCCTTTCATATTTCTCCCGAAGCACACTGCGGGTGCCGCTCAAATAAATTACGACCATCAATAAAAATCTCAGCGAGGAGATCCTACGACTTATTTAATTTATATTCCATCACAGACGTATTTATCAAATATCGCCGGTTTTGGAAAGACGTTTCTGTCGATTGTCGGCCCGGCTATCGTTCTTCCGTATCTTTGGCGAGCACAATATGCTTCGTAATAAAGACTTGATATTTTATATCTCGAAGGTTTTTGTATGATAAAGCACATTTATGAGAACAAAACTAGCAAAATGGAGTAGCACTTTGTATAAGTAATATGACCGTGAGAAGTATATTTATCGTAATATTCAGTTAAAGAACAAAAACTCGTAGTCCTTTGAGTAAAGTACATTACAAACGACATTTATCTATAAGCAAATTGTTGCAAGGTTTTACAAAATATTTATTATGTAGACCCTAATTTCGCAGCTCCTCAAAATAAAAGATTTTTTTTATACAATTTAAAATAAACGAAAAAAAAGCCATTACCAAATTTATTACTATGTATTTACCATTCAATTTTTGTAACCTTCGTTTGCTAAGGATTTAGGAATGGTAAGAAAATTCGAACTGCCAAATAATATGAAGAGGGTTAAGCCGGGCTTAGAATGGAATCAAGATAAAATATGGGCTGCCTGTTGTGGTGTGATACAAGGAATGCTATCTGCTAATTGCATGGACCACCTTTAGCCAGACCACTGCGGTTGCTATAGGCCTATTGACATTCAGAGTTTCAATACGTGAAACGGGCTGGAAGACGATACGTTGGAATGGCATTGTAATGATAGTCTGAGTGATATTATCTTCAACAATGCCACTAAGCTTTGAATTTCCGATGTTTCATATTAAATGCGAGATCGTATTGTTGTTTTGAGATGGTATTAAGTTTGATGACAAATTAGAAGGGTATTGTGTGATATGGGCAAGGTGTTATGAATATTTTTGATGTTCAATTATATAAACAATTTAACCTTACCAATATTCACAATGAGTAATTCGTAATGAGTATATTATGTTTATGTGGCATTTAATTGCGTAATACTTATCCTATTATCATACAAATAGTTGATTTTTAATTGAAATCATAATCTAACCAATAATAAATATTAATTAATAATAATAATAATTAATGTTGAATTTCGTATAAGTTATTATAATCCGACAGTGGCATGGTTTGTCTGGCATGTCAAGGTGTGTCAAAAATGATCATTTTCCTTAAAAGAGCCACGTGAAATTATCCTATACTCGTTTCGCCCTGCGGTTTTATACGCGTGATGTGTTTAATATCCAAAGAATAATATCCAATTTGTTAATCTAGGAGAATTTTACCTGTATACCAAATTTCAGCGAAGGTTATGCATGAGAGTGTTTTTAATTACCACACTTCCATAGATTAATTGATATTAAAAACCCTTGAAGGATGAATTAATCTCAACTGTAACTTACAGGACCTCGATGTAGTTTTGTTTGACAATAAGATCAAGCAAATGGGATTTGCTTCAGCAATTACTATTATTACGAGCGAGATTATCATGATTGAATGTCCGTACGTATGTCACATCAGCTAGGTGTTAACTGGTATCAATTATTGGAATTTACATCTGATGTCCCAATGCTTGATGTATACACATAACATGTAACAGTGACTTATATTGTAAATATCAATGTGTTAATAATAATAATAATAATCTTTATTCATTCAATACAATTTAGGTACATTTCGCAACCTAAGTGATTGGTTCGCACATAGTGTTAGCCATACAATTAGGCTAAGGCTAACTTTCAACCAAAAAACTAGTGTTAAATAATGACATCTTATTTAAGATGAAATTGTGTTCGGTGTGTGGGATCATCGAATCGTTCTATTTCAGAATAATATACCTGTCCAATGCTTTGTTTCCTTTTGTATCAATTCTTAATTTTTCCCATTTAAAAAAAGATATAGCTATAAAACAATCCGGGGTTGTTTATTTAATAAAATAGCAGTTTTTTAGTGATCGGATAATATTATTCTTCGCTTGAGAAACTTCAGTATTCGTACCGACTATAATATATCACTTTTGGTTCTAAAAACGGTGTGACACAGGTGTTGCTTTTTCCAATTTAGCCTCGAATTGAGAAATAGCGATTTTCATTTCGACTGCGTGAACTTTTGACTTTAATTCCTTTTCTTATTCTTCATGTTTTATTTAGATTATTTTTTTATCATTTGAGTTATCTATTATTATTTACTGTAATGTGGCTAATAATTTTTTAGAATATTCCTTCAAGTACGGTATTGAAAAGTCGTTGGTAGTTGGAAGTAGGTATAGGATATAATGTGACAGATCGGATAGGTAAAGTGTGAACAAAGTCACGTCGAGGTAGTTTTAACTAAATAGTTTTAAATAAATGGTCTGGTAGAAAAAAAATGACATCGTCAAAAATCACATACTTGTGACGTAAATACAGCACTCATAGACGAATTTTTTTCATTCAATGAATCTGTTTTTGTTATTAATAATTCCGTATTGAAAGAAATATTATACGTTTCAACAACGTCAGAACTTTTATATTGATATACGACACCTATCTTATTTTAAAAGTGCTTTTAAATTTATCATGTTTCAAAGAATGTATTTTATAAAATTTTATTTAAATAAAATAAATTAATAAAACTAGCATTTATTGGAGAGAAATATTTGCTTTAATACTATATTTGAAATTAAATACACGGTAAAATTAAGTCATATTTTCTATATAGGTACTTAAGATTTCTTTTTGAGCAATTAAGAAATACTTTACTCAAGAAAAAGTCGGTACTTACTACAAAGAAACAGCCTATTACAATTGTGAACTGGCGATGTCCATTGTCGTTAGATCTTTGGGTTCTTTGCCCAAAAACTTTCTTTTACGAAACTTTGAGAGTTGTAATACTGACAGAGTGCGATATTCCTTACTCTGTATATATTTGTAAGTAGCTATTTCTTTACATTATGTCTTTCCTCGTTTTTCTTTTATGGCAATATTCCGCATTAAAATTTCGTTATTCATATATCGAAAACTCTCAAAAGTACTAAGTAGTGCTGTCGCTGGATGCGTGTAATTGTGTGTACGAGAAATTTAACAAATGTTTTTCTTTAACTTGAAACTGATGGAAATGTCGCACTAATTGATAAACTAGGACGCAATGTTATAAGGAATGTTTCTTTTCACGGCCAAAAACCAAGCCAAATTACGTGCTTGGTGCTAAAGCCATGCAGATGAGCTGAAAAAGGCCATAATATGGGGTGGTATCACTGCAACTAGAAAAAAAAGATACTAAGGCATGGATAATAAGATGGTCATGATGACCACTTCCTTCAGGTGGCTTGCCTGCTCGTTGGTCCCTATGTTACAAAAAAATGATTTATTATTGTGTTTCAGGTTAGTATTAGGAACGCGAGAGACATTATCAGTTTTCCTGACCTTACTTACATTTTATTGGTATGGTTACTTACCTTATCCCTCTTTTTATATTCATGGGTTACTGGTGCCTGTCACCAATTTAAAAGCATGCTAATTTTTCTTAATAATTAAGTAATTATTATATATAAAACTTAAATTGTAATAATAATATTTAAAAAGATGATTACGCGGCTTTCTTGACAAATAAATTAAATAATGTTTGGTCTCCCTTTATTATAAAAAATTATACTATTATAAGGCTGTTAAATTATAAAACATTGGAAAAGTTATATGAATGCGTCAGAGTAAAGCGAGAGAATTTTGATAAATTGTTGGAAAGTTTTTAATATACACGAAAATAGAGTTTAGAAACTGTTGCATTGAAAATAAATTGAACATCTATTGTTACTATAAATTTAGTTTTCATTTAATATTCATATGTTGGGTTAGATTATTTTAGTATATGTATGTTGTTTCATTATTAAAATAATTTAATTAAAATTGAAATAGGTACCAGCCCTTAATTCTTATTCTTAAATGTTAAAAAATTTTATGTTCAAAAGAATAAAGTTTAACGTTAGAAGCTTTAAAGGGTCATATTAAAGTTTCTATAGTAAGAATTATGTTCTATTTCCTATCTGAAACTCTTCCATAATGTCCTTTAATAATCCAAATTGCTTTTTATCACTGTATAAACAGCATCTATTTAGGTCGAGTAGTACTCAGTACAAATTGTATCTATTGTCTTTTTTCTTCGTGGAATATTATTTAGGTTGTACAATAACAATAGGTATTCTAATTTATATTAATAAAATTCATAAAAAATTGTCATTTATTTTAATTTAATTTTGTTTATAAATTCTTTTAATTACTATATTGGTTTCATTCACTGAAAATCCAATCTGATTTTTGTAATATAAAAACTCAAAAAAAATGCAATCCTTTAATTAATTTGTAAACATTGTAAATACCAAAACCTCCAATAACAATAAAACTGAAGCTTAAATATTATTTTTATTCAGAATTATAATGAATATCTAAGCATAATTTAAGCTAATATTTTAACCTATCCTTTCCGATAGCTAACAAGATTACCTCTAAGATGCTCATCGGGTACCAAGAAATCCTGTTCAAACACACAAAAATGCAAGTGCAGTGAAGACAATGTTTGTTCTTAATTAACAACAATTGTTTGAAGCGAGTGTGTGCTTCATCGCGCTGACTATAACGAACGGAATTTCTGCACTCCTGGTACAGATAGCGTACTTACTACGGTACGTAAAACGATTTTTTTACTTGCAGTTCATTATAACATATCTAATAGTATAAATAGGAATATATCTGTCTGTCTCTGACTGAGTTACACGCTAATCGAAACGATTTTGATAAAATTTGCTAGACCTATTTTATAGATTAGAAAAAAGTTGAA
>DWAJ01000894.1:0-26909 GCA_018238005.1 Eurema mandarina
AGCCCTGGGTACAAAATTCACTAATTAGCTCTAGCTTCTGTATATGGCTGAAGAAAGTGGATAGCTTTAGTAAACGTTTCCAAACCACCTCTCTCTTGTGTACTGCATAAAGCGATTGAGGGGGCAGTCCTTAATTTTCCAAAATATGGGTTATATTGGAGACCTGATTACATAAATATATTATGCGTTCTGAATCTTATCTACTGATCACCTATAAGATATTACGAAATATAATCTTAAAAATATTAAGAAATTGATAAAATACTAAATAAATATCCAACACATCGAGAAAAGATATAATTAGACTGCTATTAAAAGACTCGTGACATGACGTCACAATTTACACCGATCTATATTTAGACTACATTGCCTGTCGAGATACGACACTCCACATACCAATAACCATTAACGAGTAATCACGTATTCCAAACAATAAAACGGCTACGCGTATGACGTAACAATAACAAACCGAATATTTGAGATCTTTACGGCGCGCCGACGTTTAGAATAGATAGACTCGAATTAATTGGGCAAACGTAATAGTAGCTCAATTAATCACACCCACCGTTCGTCCTTGACCGTGAATCCAGTGAATGAACCGAATCATTTTTATTATCTCAAATTTTGTGTCCGACGCTTATCGATTCGCTTTTTGTTTACGTCATTTTATTCATAGATATCATTGTGTTATTGTGCCGAATTACTTAGCTGTTTTGTTGAAATAACTATTTGCGACACATGTGTTCGGTTTCAACAATAGTTTCTACATAAAGAACATTATTTTAGAAATCGAGTATATAAGTACTTATTGTCTTTAACAGTTAATTTTAAATATAAACTGTAATAATACAACACAAATATTTTTATTTACAACCCAGCTTTATAAAAAGGCGTATAACTTTCTTATACTAAAACATAATATACAGATATTCGAGTTCATAAATAGAGTTCTAAAAAAAGTTAAACTAAAACAACCGACTCGATGATATCGTCCAATAAATGATAAGCGAACTTTTCATAACGCCGCGCGCCGGCGGGCCCGTAAGCTCATCACAAAATGAACCCACGGCATTACCTCCATTATTAGCAATTACACGGCGTATGCGTAAACGGCTCGCCTGATAAAACTATTTTGTGACGTCATATATTTAAAGCCCGATTTAATTCAACGCTACGTAATGTACTTTTAATTAAAAGCGAGCGATTTTCATACATTTTTAAATGAAAATGTCGATAGAATAAAGTTTATTGCCATACCTAATTCACACATTTAATAAGAGTGTTTTATTAGGTATTTGTGTAAATGAAAATTAATATAATTTTGAAATCCAAGCCATTTTTTGGTGGTTTATCTGCTTAGCTTGAATTGATTTCCTTCAAGTAATTTCATAATCACTTTATGATACTCGAGATGTTTGTTACACAAACTTTACACGTTTCATAACTCATCAGTTTTAAGGTCCTTATATCTTGAACAAATTTATACTTTACGTCAAAATAGTTCGTAGGCAAAACCACAGGACAGCTTAAGTGTTATATAAGTCACAAGAGTATTTTTTTCACATATACTGTCCTCGAATTCTTATGAGTACCTTGATACAATATACAATGGTATCCTCACGTTATTGTTTAAATGTGAATCGTTGAAAAGAAACTGAAGAACTTATCAATGAATGAACATTCATCATTCATTGAGAAGTGCTTCGAATGTTTCCTCTTGAGTTCCGTGGTACGATAGCGTCAAAAAATATTGCAGTAATTTGTGTTTGTGCTAGGCTTTTTTACTAACTTATAAGTACAAAAGGAAAAGACCATTTTAGCCTTATTTGTCATAAGTCGTATTCACCTGTTAATAAATCGGATCATGGAAATTTTAAATTTAAGAGTACCATAATAGTGAATTATTCTCCTTAATTTTTAGGATGATAAAATAGATAAAGTTAAGCCCCAGTATATATTTTAAAATGATAATTAATAATTATGACCCACACTAGTTTCCACTGTTTTCTTATTTAAGAATTATTGATTTAATTAATTGTTGATACTTGAAATACTAACTATCCATCCAACGAGTCTCTACAATTAGAAATATTGAATGTATTTTTACTTTAATCAACGTTTATTGCTTTAAGGCAATCAAGTTCATATCATGCTATCATTGTGTTATGCAAATAAAATAGTTAAGCGTAGAAATAACTGTGATATTATACTAATTGTGCTGGTACTTTTAGTTTTGCTGGATGCAAAGTAACAGAGTAGCATATTTTAAACATTTCTTGAAAGGTTAACTTTTGTAAACGAAAACTATATACATATAAGAAAACTACACATTTATCTCTTAACTGGGTAGGTACATAATACATATTATAATATAAGTACCATAGACCAATTTTTCATATAAGCAGAATCTCATATAAGCTGTCCGCACATACCAAGTCATTACGGTATGCTCAGTAAATTTAAGCCGTACGAGTAAATTGTTCTCTGTGATATTGTGTATTCACATAGCATAGTGTATAGACGGAACACACACAGCAGTAATTCACACAAAAGCACCAGAGGAAACAATAGCACGTGGTGCACGATCGTCCTTGACCGTGCGGCCATTATATACTCACGATTAAGAGCACCAATTTATGGGGCATCAGGCCAAGGGATATAAATAGCGTATTGCAATTACACCACGATTATTATTAGTAGGGCATCGTCTGCTTGTCCCGTAACAATTTATTTACAGAGGTATCAGAAACAAGTGATTTCATTATTGTAGGAAAACAAAGCGTTTTAAAATACTTTTACTTAAGACTCACTTTGATATAGCCTTCTATGTTGTATTGAACACAGCAAAAATATAATTATTGTACATGTATATAGTTATATTCAATGTTTACTACAAATCCTCAATTCCTGAATAATAAATCATGTTAAAAATGGAGTTTGAAAGCACATTAGTCTTGTCTCTTTCAGTCCTTGCTACATATTTAGTACAAAAGCTTTAAAACGTAAAACTATTCATTATCTATAGAGTTCCATGAAGGCAAAACTTAACGATGTAACCCCTTTCTATTATAAATTTATTAAACTTTACAAATTGAAAGGTTCTTTTTTCTTTTTTGCGGATTCTTTTAATCGCCAACTTTTATGGTGATATAAAAGCGAAGTACTATATTCGGAATAGCCGTTGGCATTTATGAGATTTGGAATAAAGTAATAGTCATTTTTATTTCACCCAATGTAAACAAAAACATTTGGTACCTACTACGTAGGCGAAAATACTGAGAATTTCGCTCACTCATTCTAGTGTCGTCATAAAAAGTTAGTAATATGCGAAACGGTTGGTATTCCGCAGCTGGTAGCACTTGGCTTTTTACCGTTGAAATAGCTGGAATGAATTAAAGTTAAACGAATGTGTTCATTTTATTGATATACATTTTTCAATGAGCTTATGAATATTTTAAACTAGCGATCCGCCCAGGCTTCGCACGGTTGCATGCAATATAAGCGCAAAAAAACGTTCTTATTTACGCATCACATTAGAAACCTCTAAATTTATGAGTATTTTTCTTCTTTATTATGCATGCATTATACATATAAACCTTCCTTAAGAATCACTCTATCAATTAAAAAAAACCGGTTCATAATCCGTTGCGTTGTTTTAAAGAGCTAAGCTTACATAGGGACAGACAGACGGCGGATAGCAACTTTGTTTTATACTATGTATTGACTGGAAACAATACATTAACTTCAGCACAAAATTTTGTTACGAAAAATATCAAGCATTTAGCAATATAAATATAATAAAAAAATAATAATAAATATTTTCAGGACATTTATACACAGCGCCATCTAGTTCCAAGCTAAGCCGAAGCTTGTGTTATGGCAACTAGATAACGGAATAAATTACATATTATACTGTATACTTTTCTTTTGTAAATACATACATACAATACATAGCAACACCCAGACCCCAGAAAAATACAAATGTAAATTACAAATATATTTTTCCGATGTGGGAATCGAACCCACGACCCTTCGCGCAGAAAGCAGTTGTGCTACCACTGCGCCAAGCGGTCGTCTAAATCTATACTAATATATAAAGCTGAAGAGTTTGTTTGTTTGTTTGAACGCGCTAATCTCAGGATCTACTGGTTCGAATAGAAAAATTCTTTTTTTATTGAATTGACCATTTATCGAGGAAGGCTTTAGGCTACATAACATCACGCTGCGACTAATAGGAGCGAAGATATAATGGAAAATATGGAAAAAACGGGGAGAATTATTCATCTTTGAGGGTTTCCTTTGCGTGCGCTGCGAAAACGGTTCAAGATACAAACATAATATGTATGAAAGAATTATTCCTCTTTAAATGATCTAAAAAAAACTCCGCGACAGTATATGTCTATCTTCTAAGATTGACTCACTATAACATAATAATAGAAATAGATCCGACGGGGACGAAGTCGCGAGTTACAGCTAGTGTGAACTATATATGTGAACATTATTTTAAACTTATGATAGAGAGATAGTGTGTTTAAGTGTCGGCTATAAGTGAGTTGTACATCACGACTTTGCAATAAGGAGAAAGAGCCGGGGCAATATAATTGGCGCCTAATTCATTCATTACAAACGTCCTCGACACAGTTCGCGGCAGACTCATTGCATCAATCGCACAATGCTTTCACTCGGCAACTAGTTTCCGCGTCACGTTTCAAGGCTAAACCATAGATAACGATATTTACCACACCGACTCAAGGTGACTCATTCGCATTTCCCTTCGCCACTAACACAATTGCACATTGAACGATACAAATTCACAAACCATGTTATGTCACGTGTTGTTTCATTGCCTTTGTTGATTTAGTTTGTTTTGTAAATTGTGATTACATACTTTTGATTTGCTTATCAATTTTCAATGTGAACGACAATCATCGCCGTCATTCTGATTTAGTACATTGCGGTTCTAATAAACTCTATTATAGATAAAATAATCACGACATCAAAAGTATATGTTTCAGTTTTAATAGGCTTATCAAGGAATAGATATAACAGAGTCGATAAGAGCCGCCTTAGGGTCTGCTCATCGTAATTGGATACGCAGCCCTCATTTACAGGTAAGCCGAAACCTATTCAGTACCTGTCGATATCTATCACTCCGCCGCCGTCATTAGCCGACGAGCGTAAAGTGACGTAGGAAAAAAACATTCCAGTTTCTTTTCAAACCATTTCAGCGTAAGAAACGAAAGTGGAGACAGAACGATAAAATATTTTATTGTATAGTAATCCGCAGACCTTTATGACGAGTGTTATTTAACAATCCGTGTCACTGGAATAACTTTCGAGTAGAGGGTGGTTGACGGGGGCCGCAGTCAACAACAAAACAAAAAAGAATTCGAAGAACTTTCGCTGAATAATTTGGTGGTAAAAGTTTTTCGTTTTGAGGTAACAGGAAATCGGTACTAACGCGTAGTTGAGTTTGGCCGTGTTTCAGTCCTTTTAGTGGAACCATCCGCGCCGGTCGCCAACCAATCCATCAAAGGAGGGTGACTGGTTCGGGGGGTGGGAAACCCCCTTTACCCACATAAATATTGCGGGTAGGTGAGTACAAACCCTTTGACCGAGTTCTGTTTACTTTCGTTTTCGCTCAGCTGACGGGGGAAGCCACCCCGCCTCTTCTCCACTATTATTATGATAATTAGAGAGCTATCAACTTAATGTTTCACTAATTACATGTACAACTAACTAGCGTGAAAATTACGCTCATCGGAACCTTGACATGAAACTAATTAATCAAATGAACATGTTATTAAATAGCATTTGTTTGTGTTATGCTTTTAGTTAATCTATTTGATATGGCCGCAATCCTCAAATTAAGAGATTGGATTACCAGTGCCGTCGGACATGCTGCTATTTAGGCTTGCCAATAGCTGACCGAGAAATATTCGCAGAGGAAAAACTTTAAAGGCATAATTTTAGGCGTGTGCCGTGTAGGGAAGGAGTACTTAAGGTTGCAGTGAGTTCGGACGCGGTAGACAGGGCGCAGACGTGCATTATTAGGTGGGTGGTACACCCGCGGGTGGTTAGGAGGCAGTGGGGTACGTATCGTACGTCATCACCTGAGGCGCGCCCTTGAAAACGTCGTCGCATTCATTGCACCCGGATGCGGCCCGGATTCCCGCGATACCCGTATACAACAGATCCGACTATCGCAGCCGCATGCTCGCTTTGCCATCAACATTACGTACCTACAATTAGGAACAAGTTATCCTATCGTTCTACCTTCAACGGTTAAAATAATGATCATCACTCGATGCAGTTGATACTGCAACTACACGTATTAATATACAATGCTTATAACAATGCTTAGATCTACTTTGTTGGTAAAAAGCATTTTGATTGAAAACAAAACTAAAAACAGCAGAAAAGTAACTTAAAATAAAATTATACAACAGATAACAATCAAAATTTATTGAAGAAAAAAGTTACGTTAAATTATAAATTATATAACATAATAATTTTACGGGTAGTATGTAATGGAACATTTATAAAGTCGAACAAGAGTAGAGTTAAACCTAGCACCGTAGACTTTGTTATCGAAGCATATATTTTCGGATAATTATCATAATATGTGGTGGGTGCAAGACCTCAGCAACTTCTTCTTGCAGTGACTCTTGCACCTCATTAGATGCGTGAATTCATATCTTTTAAAAATAATTCGTCTTAACAGACAAAGGTAGTGTTTTTCAGTTACAGGCTGATCGAGCCTAGTATTTTATAAATTATATAACATAGTAAATAACATCAGTTTAAAAAAATACAACATGGCTAGTACAGCAGGTGATATGCTAAACAGTTTCAAACAAGCAGTGCTTTGAAGCTAATTTTACTGTAGTTCATGGCCAAGTTATTGTAGATAGAGATTATAGATATGGAACTGTGCCAGCTGGCCTACCGTTATTATTTTCCTAATTAAATTCTACATGCCGCATACCTGACGTACTTCAAGCTCAAATAAATTTCGTTAGGGCTGTTAGGAACAACATAACTGATGCTGGACACTATCTAAAATTGGGGAGTTTTATTTCATTTAATGCATATCTATACTTACTAATATAATAAAAGCTGAAGAGTTTGTTTGTTTGAACGCGCTAATCTCAGGATCTACTGGTTCGAATTGAAAGATTAATTTGTTATTGAATAGACCATTTATCGAGGAAGGTTTTAAGCTTTTAAGCTACATAACATCACGCTGCGACTAATAGGAGCGAAGAAATAATGAAAAAATTAATCGACGGGGACGAAGTCGCGAGCAACGGCTAGTCATTAATATTACTAAAAGGTATTGTTTGAAAAGTTGAAGGGTAATTATAACCTATTAAACAGATTTTGTTTTTTTTAATCACATTATTTGTATCATTCGATATTGTACCTACTGTGTACTGACTATATTGACTCGAGTCAATAAAGACACGGTTTTACGCGAAAACAGAGGTATATTTTATATCAATAATGTACAACACACGTTCTACATAATTAGACTCAACAATTAAGTATAGAAACATATTATGTATTTTTTCAAGTGTATTATTCAATCCTTATTAGTTATTCAGTTGTCAGTAGACGAGAAATAAAATTTCCTTTTTTCACTACCGTAGTAATGTTTATGGGATACCTACTAAGAAATCAAAGGCAAACTTGAGTTGGGAACCCTTTGAATTCTTCTTTATAAGAAGATATGATTACTGTATGATTACTAATGTAAACTGAATAATTTGATAACTTTTAATCTAGAATGATATTAAAGAACCTATTCTTCAGAAATTCTTGAATATGTTTATGTACAAATACAGATGTAATTTTTTAAAAAATATATTATCTTATCTTAGACTCAATTTAAATGTTTTTATTATGTTATCGTTTCTTATAAAATAAAATGAAAATTTAAACACGCAAATGACTATAAATACATTACATACTATAAATGCATTTGTAAACAGAAACTAATATTTAGTTTACACTTTTATATTAAGTTTTCATTGTTAGAATGCGAAATTATTAAATGATATTGCGTTTTCTTACCCTTAATTAGTTTTTAGTCTAATAATATAATACATTATTTTTTATTTATTTTGGAGATTACTTATTATGTTTACTAAAAAGGTAGATACTAATTTAAAAATTTAAGTCCACAAACGTTTAATGAAAAGCTACAACTTCTAAACAATTTTATATTACCTATATTTTCTGTAGTTCTTAAATCTTGTGTAATTTACTTATAATAGATATATAAAATAAAGGTATGTATAATAATTTTCACTGTTTGCTTAGTTTCAGAGCTAATATATCATGCGAGGCCAGTAGAATTGAACAGACAATGGTACTTAAGGCGATTTATTCGAGAATCACAGTTCAAAGCAACCTTGCGCCTTGTCACAGCGTTTCTTTACGTCGATTTCTACGCGAGTTCGCTCCAAGAGCCCTGCTTCAAAATGTACCTCGGGCTTCGTTGCACAACGAGCTTACGTCAGCTAGCGCGCAGAACGGCTACGTCATTCTAATCCCCAAGTGCCAAGCCATGCTCGCCCGTACTGCCTTACAATAGACACGGCTTTCGCGTAAAAGATTATTTGAAGTATGATAGAACGTTTATTTTCACGTGAGTGGATGAGGCTCCGGCGCGCCGACGCGTCGCCGGCTCAACGTTTCTTAGACATTTTAGAGGCTCTCTAGTTTCGACTTGAACATGAATCGCGTAATATGACGATGAAGAGTACTTCTTAGTTTTAAATGGAAGTTCGTTTTCATCAAAGTATTAGGTAAGCGTATTAGTAACATTAATGTAAGGTTTAAAATTTAAATATGATGATTTCTTCAGTTTAAACTTATGTTAAAAACTACTTTCAGTTGTTGGTAACTGAAGACGAAGACTTGCCTATACAACACACATATTCAGATACATTGCATCACATTCACAGAGTAGCTAGGCAATGAATATCAACAAACCTGATGAGGTGAGAAAGGCGGTCTCGAGTTGGGTGCGCCCGGAGGCCCCGGCGGAGGAGCGTACCGCGGCGGGTACGAGCCGGGCGGACCGTAGGCTCCTCCAGGAGGCTGCTGGGGCCCCGGTGCGCCCGCGCCGTATGGAGGCCCGCCGTAGCCGCGTGGTGGCTGGAATACCGAAACGTTATAATGTACATCATACTATTCAAATGTTATATTGTACATATATTTTCAATCAAATGTATCATCATCATACATAAATTTACTTCGCAATAAACAGTAAGTATATTACTACGCACTGGAGTAACTCGCCAAAGAAAACATAGCACTTTTCTTAGGGTATATTAACAGGTCATGTAAATTTAATAGATAAGTATTTTGTTAAATATAAAACTAGGGGCACAGAAATTTCGTCTGCGTATAACTGACTAGGGGTTATTAATTTTAATATTATTTAATTAATAATTAGTAAATTAAAAACTCAGGTCATTATTAAATAAAGAATTCCTGTACTTATGAAATGAAAATGTATCATAGTGTGTGAAGTTAATATCGAAGAAGACATCATCGAGTAATAATTGCCGTTTCTAAGAGTCAACAACGTATTCGTTAGATTACTACTAGATGGACGTCAGTTCCATGATGATAAAAATGATTAAAAATTGCAGCAATTTTAAGTTTTTATGAATTACCACATATACCTACACATACGCAACATAGAATAAGATGTTACTGACGAATGCAAATCAATAAATAAAAGGCACTAAAGCTAGAAGGACTGCGTGATAAAATGTTTTATGATAATACTAAACCCTCTAACAAATAGACATATAACTTCGAGACGACTTCATTGAATATTCATGCTCAAATATCCGACAGCACAATGGCTTGTTTATTGCATAAAACTATGACAAGTGCTCGGCTGCCATGTATGCTAAATAAAGTAATTCTATTAGTACGAAAACCTTTTTGATCCTGTTTACTTTTATAAATTATAGATAATCGAATTCTACAAATTACTTTTAAACATAATGCGCCATTATGCAACAAAACCCTTTATAGTAACGCTTAAACAGTATTTTACCTATAAAATCAACATGCTTTTACTGTAATATTAATTTTCAACGAGATAAAACGTCTAAATAATTGACGTCCGAAGTAATTCGCTGTGCCAACAATGCCGCCCGTTTCAGTTTTCAGCTCTCATTTTGTTCTATGATGAAAATTCAATTATTCCGTACGAGCCCCGCTCCGAGGCAAACGAGCGCCGGGAATCGGTCGCCTGTTTGATAGAAATGTTTTACATTTCAAAACTA
Organism: Eurema mandarina; assembly: GCA_018238005.1. Lineage (NCBI taxonomy): Eukaryota > Metazoa > Arthropoda > Insecta > Lepidoptera > Pieridae > Eurema > Eurema mandarina. The sequence goes on from DWAJ01000894.1 coordinate 10,314, forward strand.
AGAACCGGCATCGGCGACATACAAATGCGCGCCGTATAAAGTAAGAGATACGAAGAGTTTTAACGTCAATTAGAGACACATTTTTATGAATATTTGGGTATTTTATGGAGGATTCAATGATTTATGAGGGCGGCGTGTTATCGGGGTGCGGCGAGGGCGGGGGTTGGCGCGAGGGTTGCGCAGGGCGCGGGGCGCGGGCGGGCGCGCGCCATTGGCGGACACTGCATCGATCGCGCGGTGAGCTTGTATGCGGCCCGCCCGCGCCAGCCTCCACCTACGTTAATAAGTAATCATCCGACCCCGCGATACCTCAGCGAGTTTTCCGGACAGAGCTGGAACCACTGAGACGGGCCTCGTATCTCCAGTCGACTGGAACAAAGAGCTACCGCATAGGGCGACATCCGTATTGATTTATGCAGTAATTGACCCGCGGGTAGGTGCGCAGCCCGCGCACTCCCGCTACGCACCTACATCGCCTTTACACGCACTATCTGTACCACTTAAATTGAGAACAATAGCTTATACTATTGCAAAGATATCAATGTTATTATTTAGCATTACTAATACAACATGACCCGACTGATAATAAAACAACATGATGGATGTTTACGTATCCGATAAAATACTCCATTTGACATAAATATACAATCCCGTCGAGTCTACTCCTCTAACAATACACTGTCAGAATGAAAATAATTTCTGTGACCTAGTTAACGTGGAAGCTTCATAAATTGTAATACAATATTTATAAACGTCCCTACACACTGTTACTGATTGAAAAAGAATAAAGTTCAACGGTATTGATTGCTTTAATATTTATACGAAAACAGTCTAACCTAAACATAACTATTCAGTGGTATTGTAATTGTTCAGGTTTATAGTGTTAACAGCTTAAGGGAATTGATGAAATCTAACTGACTTACAATAACATATTTACTGTAAACTGAGCTAAAATCTATTATAAGCAAGAGCTTCATATCATGACACCGCAATGATTAGATGGTTATAAACGACTTCTATTCACATCATCGCTATAGCAATCTTATATAAATTGTTTGAACAGTAATTCAACTGCATCTACACGATAGTGCAAGTGCAAACCGTTAGGAATGCGACCGGATTCCTATCCAGTTCGCGGCGACCGCCTTGCCTACTTGCTGTTAGTTATGTCATTATCAATATCAGCAATTGATAATTGTAATAACATATATACGTAAAAGTAATGATTTGGTATTAAACATATCGTTCTGAGGATTCCGGCATTGAGGATTCATTTATTATTTAATATACATAAACGCTTTTTACTGGATGTAAATAAATCTGCATAAACAAAACAATCCACAAAAAAATAAATTCTATTTCACTCTTATATGATTTAAAACAACAGGCTTATATTTTAAATAATAATAATTTTCCAGTGTTTTGCAACACATTGCAATACCTTCTTTAACAGAATTTCTATCATATTCTCAATTTCATGTCTTTACATAAATCTTTCTTTTACGTATTGTTTATAAAAGTAAGACCTAATTTAATACCCTAAAACTTGTCTTAGGATATTCATATTGAAAAAGTCTTTGAAAAAATTTTCTTTGTTATACATATCATTTGTTATCTACAACACGTAAAGCGTGGAGCAACGTAGAAAGAGCCTTCGAATAACGTCCTACAAATAACGACATTGATAATGACAATGAATACAAGGTTATGACATATATTAAACGATGCATTTACACACAAGGATACTATTATGACGGTATTATGTAGCCGGTAGTTAACAAAAATGTTAATGACCTATGACTAATACAAGGTGCCGGTAATGTATGTATAAAATACGTACTTATACAAATAACAGTAGCAGTCCGTGTACGCCGGCGGATACGAGCAAACATTACATAACTCTTTGATTGTGTTTGTAAAAAGTTGGGAATTCCCTCCACTACAAACGCACTTTACACAAATATATCCTGTGCATGTGTGAGTGTAACCTTGCCTTCCTTTACATATTAAACGCCGTCGGGCTATCCCTTTGCGTATCTACAAAAAACCGAACCATAACTGTTGTTGTGAGAAAAAGAGAAAATGAATGAGATGGGATTGAATGTTATTACTATTATTACTTTATTTCGACGTGCTTCTGTGAGAGACGATAAAAGCTCACTGACCGGTTTACTTTTTCGACTTGTTTGAGATCAACAATGGGACGTTAAACGTATTCATCACAATCATCTGTTCTAAGGTTTCGTAGGGCACGTGCCAACTGCATTCAGTTTTTATACTCAATGCACATACATGTATTTATTCTTTTTGAACGGTGGCAGCAAGTTATATTATCGAAAATGGAAATAAACATGGAATCTTACATTTACATTCATACATGATAAATGCAGATGTGTGAGTGAATTTAATTACAGTGCTATTAATAGAAAAACATTACGTCGTGTCATGCGGTCGGTTACGGCATGTTATTTTGGTCTACTTCGTCACGAGTACTCTGAATGTCAAGCTCGCAGTAACTAGGCGCAATGTTGGTTAGGCAACAGGTGATTTGCACTGCTATTATATTTTACTTGACCTAATGGGGCACTTATCGAGTCGATATTACGCTAAGTGAACACAAGAGCTCTTGTTTATACGTTCGTTTATTGATGTTCCGCTTTCATTTTAATTTTATATTCTGCACAAAAAACATCAAACATATTATAATCTACCTCTTTATCTTATACATTGCAGAGGGCATATAGAGATATGAATATATTATTTTAAATTCTTAATAAAAATTATAATTCATTTAGTTAAAAACTAAATCAAAACATCAATAAAATTTTGTCGATCACACAAATAGACTAACTAACAATAAAATGATCCCATAAGGATTCCATATTATTATTACTAAACCGGGCTTCGGGAGCTTAAAAGTACATACATATAATAATTTTTCAATGACATAAGATCAAAAAAAAGAATAGTTAAACTATTGTGTGTGTCGACGAATTATAAGTAGTAAATGTAAGTGTAGATATTCAGCGTCATTGTCTCACACATTGGCGAGAGCGGCACAAATCCAAATTGGCGAATTGAATTTCGGAAAAAAATACATTAAAATATGGAACGATACCCATTTACACTTACTTACTATACACCATTTTATTTAATTATACTTGCAAACAAATCTATAACGCAATAAAATGAAGAGCAAAGGCTGAATGAAAAACAGCAACGTTTAATCGACCATCACCGTACATCAATCTTATCGAAAACGTAAACACGGAATCAATAACTTACATGCAACAAGTGTAAACAAACGGATTACGAGTGTAACTGACCTAATAAAGCAACCCCTTTTCCCAACCAAGACTTCAATAAAGAACTCCCTTTAGGTACATAGTATCTCGGGTACATAACGGCGGTCGTGACCTTTTAATGTAGGTATACTTAAATGTATAGCCATCCCACCCCGCTATGTACAAACAGCTCTTGGATTAAAGAAATATTCACCCCTCTGTTTATATGATGTCAGTGACAAATAGAATTCACGTTATCTAGATATCTGTAGATTTAAACCTTTTGCCTCGGTTGTTGATTTCATTTTAAAGGAGTCTTACAGCCGAATTGCATAATAACAATATTTCAAGTTATAAAGGACTAGTGAATGAAGCTATTTAAGTCGGACCTGTTGACCTATTGTCGGACGAAATGATTACAATAAAAAATAATTAAGAAAATTTGATAAACATAATTTATAAACAATCTACGTAGCAACATTCTAATTGAATTAAGTTGTAATACCTACGTACTCGCGATAATGCGTGCGAAACACATACAAATGTTTTACGATTCAAATTAGTTATAACACACATTACAAGAGAATATTGGCAACATTTATAACACCTTACGTAACAAGTGAACGGAACAAAAGAGAATCCAAAGACGAAATCCGCATTAATACTTCGTGACGTCTTTGAAACACTTCAGTGGGTTATAGAATGTAGGTATATATGAGTCATTTACCTTTCTGACTGCGTTCAGACAGAGGTCCTTGGCAGTGGCCTCTTTTGCATTCATATACATTTATCGATGTGAGATACGTCATATCGTTTGCGTTACTAAGATTACATATGTACCTACCTACATCATATTTAAATTTTTCATACGACACTCGAGCATTTTTTCTTTTTATGTGTATGGTACTTGTTTGTATAGTGACGTTCTGATAACAGTTTTTAAGATCATTAATATGTACATAGCGTAGTGGCAAGTTCCAACCGCTATACCTTGTATAGTCTGGTGTATAATGCATTGGTGTGTTTAACTAAGTTAGGTTTAACTAATAATGATGTGCTTGACCTACACAGGTCTCCCTTGTTAATAATCCGGCATATTGATTTCCAACGAGGACTGGTACAGGGGACTGGCAATTACGTTACGTCACAACGGTTAACGACCCCATTACAACATATTGTATGAATGAATGCATGCCACGAGACGAGACGATTTTATCCGCAAAGATAAATCTTAAAGCATGTCTGACCTTCCGTCACTAAATGTGGTATGGTTCACAAAATAGTCATCAAATATTCATTAGATAGGTTTCCGATTCCTTTTTCAAATTGGGTAGACAAGATGTAATTATACTTTTAGTTTTAAGATATATCTTCAACATCATTCTATATCTATATGTCTTTACCGACTTCAGAACACTTACATAGTTTCTGGTAGTGCAACTAGCATAAGTCAAGAAACCAAGATTTGAGAAAATTAGTGACGTGACTTAAAGAAAATAGCGTTGAGTTATGGAAGACGAGTTAGGGACAGCTTTGCATAGTAATTATCAGACATCATTACAAGATAATCTAGTACGCAAGTCGTAGAAGAACGACGCATTGGTTTTACGAAATCCTCATCACGATCTCAGAATGAACGGTAACTGTCGGCCCATTCATCTCGTTTTCATGTACACACCGCTATTGCAATCCGAAAGCGAGAGCGAAATTTACTCGGGCTGAACTACGCATCACGTATCGCCCTAAATACGAAGAGAATAGAATATCGATCACTAGAACGTTAATTGATAATCAAGAGCATTAAGCGCTCTGTTGTTTATTAACGTCAGATTTCGACGGAGCGCCGTCAGCTGCAACATAGTAAAATAAAATGAAACAGTAGTATATGTATATGCAGAACTAAAACAATATTAGTAACTAAAAACATTGTAATCAAAATCTTCATGGATCTTGAAAAGAAATGATACACATTGTGAGCGTCTCATCACACAGCTAGCTAAATCTAAATATAGCAGGCGCCGATATCAGCGGCTCGCCCTTGAACCAGTCGCACGGAAACATTTTATTATTATTACCGAGCTGTCGGCGAGCACGAGTATGTCGGGTCGACGACCCCACAACCACGTGTCTCCTTATCGACAACTATCTAATACGATTGTGGGTAAACAACACATTGAGATAAATGACTAATTCCAAAACACTCGTTTGTCTGAACCATTCACAAATTATCAACGTATCATGTTCATCATTCAATGTTTCTATTTCAGATAAGATATTATACTTATTAATTATAATAATGACGAACTATATTTGGCAAAAATCGTATTTCAGCTATAATAAATGAAACTTTATGGCAATTATAGTGTATACACACACACCGATAGCGTTATGTTAAGGGAATTGAAGACTCAATTTCAAATTTTATCAAAGCAACCCAACCATGAAAGATGAAGAAATTGATGTAAACAGTAACCACGATCGTGCGCTACCATTACAAAGGCATAACTCAAAAATTGTCCCATTGCGAAGCCTTGACGAACACCGCATAAGAACACAGCACCGTGGGAAGTGGGACAACATTATGTAACCGGTATTTGTTGGCCGGCCAACCTACACAGGTACATCCTTACAAATGCGTACCTACCTTGAATGTGAACTCTTAAATGTAAACAGGCACGTGTTCGTTGCATTGTTTTATGGCAATCTTTGTGTGGCAAGCGCCACTTTCTTTTTATACATGTACATGATAAGGAGATTAAGACTAGATAGAAATAGGGAAATTTTCAAAGTGGTCATATATTAATGAGTTGGTCTATAAATATGCAGTGTAGTTGATAATAATTAGCACACTTTGGACAATCGTTAACTTGTCTCACCCTTAATATACAAAACACAAAAACATATGCGTGTATTCACAAAAAGGCATCTTATTTATTAAATAAAATGCAATACAAGCAGAAACATCAAGGGATTTTCGAAGACGTACGCCCTTCCAAATTGACGCCGAGCAAGAGATACATGTGTCAGACGTCAAGTTCCATTTACGTCGACTCCGTCAAACACGCTCTGACGGCGCCGCCTCTCCATAATGTATTTGCGAGATGTGGCAAACACGAAACGACTTCAAACTACTACGAAGTGCGGACACTAACAACGCTTCGCAAGGGAGGAGAGGAACGCACAAATCTGCGCCTGGAAGCTTGTAATATTTGCCTACACATCAAACTTTCACTATCGCTGCACTTTCGTTTTTATATCCGCTAGCAACGGCAGCCAGCTTTGTTATTTTCTCCAGTGCTAGTTTTTTTTCATCCGGCCGACACACACGGCCGTGACGCAGGCTTTTGATGACTTTCTCCCTAGAACCTTTTAGTAAACAAAGAGGTGAACGAAAAAACTATTCCTGTGATATATCTTTTTAGACTATGTATGGGAATTATGTGTACATCACATTTAGAACTAATACAAAACAGATCCAATTATGTTGACACCCTGCCTAAAAAATAATGACAGAGATTAATATAAACTAATTAAAATTGTGAAGACTGGCCACATTTGCAAATATCTAAGAGACATTTAAGTAATCATAAAACTAAAACAGAGCCACCTCGAGCAACCTGTACATATTTTAAAACAGAAATAATTTTAAATATCATCCAGCGTTGTCAATTCCTATTTGAAGCCAACATCAATTTTTCAATCAAGTACATAGTGTGTTTAATTCCCTATATAAAAATATTGATGATTCAAGTGTTTGACTTTGACTCTATTAATGTTTTAGTTCATGACTTCTTAAGATAAACTTATTTTGTATTGAAAATCCCATATTGAAAGTACAACTAACTTCATCCCATTATTACAACCATATTATCTAATTATAATCTGGGCAGTTACATACTGCCTATTTTAACTTTGTTATAAGTGTGTGAATGATGGTAGATATTTTGTTATGAGAGCCTATGGTATCAATTAACTAAGTTTTTTTTTAAGTATTAAGTAATGAGAATTATAAACAACAGATTAGAGATAAATATAAAGACCTAGAAAGTATTTTACTGTGATGCAAACTCTCAAGTATATTACAGAACAATAATCATTTGGATGGCACAAGCTATATAACTTCCTTGGATTGGTTTTATTAAAAGAAGACAAAGAAAATATATTTTTTACTTGTTAGTAACAACAAGCAAAAGAATCTTATCTCTGAATATTAATATGTATCCAATATATTGCGAAAAATGCCATATTTGATATATAATTACATATAGTTTAATTTATAGTATTGTTATTCAGCATCAATACATACTTATGTATGCTTAGATCTTTAATATTAAAGTGGATAACAAAGGAATGGATTAAAATATATTACATGAATATATTATGCGTTAAGAGGGGACAAATTGAAAAGCTTATACACTAATTTGAGAAATTAAATACATTAAATACTCTTTGTTATATTGAAAAGACTAAATAGAACTATGAATGCTGCTTGGGCATGATTTGAATATCTTTCTTATCATGAGTTTTGTCTTAAGATAAGTAACTGAAGAGGTATTCAATTTCAAAGATTTTTGTAATTTGAGCTATGACCAGTGCAAGTTTTTATTATCATACTGGCCCATGTAGTGTTAAGTTATAATTATTTACATATACATTTTCAAATAAACATTCTTATTTCATACATCTAACAATGTATATATGTGTAGGGCCTTTAGAGCAATAAAGGGTGAGTTTTTTTTTGTAGTTGTGTAAATCAAAATATAATATCATGGGCATGAGGAATGACCAATGGACCAATGACCGAAGCCCTATAGTGACCTGAATAACTGCTAAAAGCAGTCACAGACTCTCTAGCAGACTCTTGACTGTGAGAGGTAAACTGATTCAAGAGGAAGGATATATGGATAATCCATGCATAATATACATGAGTGCGAAGCCGTCGCTGGTCGCTACTTCTTTTATACCATAAAGAGGTAATAAGTATTTTTTTTAGATATTGTATTGATTACCAGAACTACCTTTACCACCTTGCAAAATATAGTTCTGCACAGGACTGATTTTCAATCATTAAATATGAAATAGTAACCAATTTCATTTCATATAGTAGAAAACGTGACTCAATTTGAGTTAATCTGATTTTCTGGATAAGATTATAAAATTTGTTTCCTTTTTATTAGAAATGTTGACCGAAGAGTTTATTTATAGATGATATACGCTATACATACCTTTAAGGTAATAACAATTTAACATGCATTTTAAGCCCAAATTGCTGCAATTTCTATCTTTGTTTTAAAAATGCAAATTTCATTACTCAGTATTACACATTGTTATATAATTAATTAGTATTATTAGTGACAGTATTCACTTTTCAAATATGTGATTCTAAATTTATCCTTAATTAGAACTAAAGCACCTTTCTACATGTTTATCATCATTACAACTTCTTTCATATGTCCGTTAATATTTGATCATAATTTTCTTTTAATTTACCTTTTTTCTAATTGCAAGAATATTCGACAAATAATTTGTATAGTGCTTAAATTTAAGTAAATAAATATACTCACAGTGGAATTTCTGTATGGACCTCCTTGTGGATTATAAGGCGGCATCGGCCGTGGTGGCGGCCAGCCCGGAGTAGGTCCATAAGCACCTTGAGGTTGATCATAACTGTTAGGATAACGGTGTGGCGGCGCCCCACTCGATTGCAATAACGAATTTAACGTTGGCGTCGGGCCTGGCGCTTGCGATACGGCTTGGCCCGGAAAGAATCTTTGTTGTTGAGGTGGCCTCGGTTTGCCGGGAAAACCGGGTCTTGGCGAATAATAAGAATCTGTACCCTCGGGATACCTGTACCCCCCGTATTGGTCAGGCCCCTGTCTCTCTCCCCGGTCGTGGCCCGGCACTTCGCCACCGTCCCGGGGCTGTCCTGGCTCGACCGACATAGGCGATTTGCTCTTTGTGTTCACAACGCCATCGAGCGGAACGCGCCCGACGGACTTATCGGTGCCGTTTTGTATCAGAGCGTTGCGAGATTCACTGTGTTGCTCGGATGGACTCTGATCTACACTTGTATCACTACGCTGAGACTCAGCCTGCGTCGCAGCCATGTTCGGCTGATAGCAGCCGACCCTGCTTAAACTAGCTTTAGCGATCGACCGGCTCTTACGTTACATCGAAAACGGGCGTCGGATTGCAAAACCGCGACGCGCACACTTCCATCACTAATAACCCGAATACTTCGCACAAATAATAACGCGAAATGACGAAAAAATCGTTCATCGACGCACACACATCGATCACATATCTACTCCATTCGCATAAACGAGGTTATGGAAAAGGTTACATAGCTAGCGGTCGCTTTTGTCATCATCAAGTTGAACATTTCATATCACTTACACGGGTATGAACTTTCTTATTTGTGAACACTTATTAAAAACTTATCCACTAGATTTTTTCCCTGATATTATACTAAAAACAGAACAATAGAATCACGAAACTTCCAAAATTATTAGCGTCCGCCATTAGTGGACTCGACTTCTACGGCGCTTCACTAGGCTTTTGACTATATTCACATCGGTCACAGAAAATTAAAAAGTTATCGTGTTTATCACAGTCGTCTTGATGCCTTTTAATTTAGTTTACATATACAAATATATTAAAGACGCCACATTTATTTTAAAAGGCACCAAAATTATATTTTAAACTGAAATTATCTGTGCATGTTTACATTTCCGTAATATTGCGACCACGTAGTAACTACAGGTATACCAACATTTAGAATGTTATGATTTCCGCTGGCGCCAAACACTTGTGCCAATGTTCACTACTTATAACATCAATGAAAAAAGAAAATAGTAAGTATTATATTGTAATCATTATCAAAGTGTTTTATTCAAAAATTTATTTGCTGCTTTTTATTCGAAATATTGTATTCTTAAATAATTATATTTTAAAGATAATATGGTGTGTTACTTTAGTGCCAACCTAATAAAAATATTTTTCTTACATAGCAATGTTGAATAAAGGACAGATGATATAAATCCAAATTTAAAATTTGTTTGTTGGGTATTGTTTTTAAAATTTTCTGGCTGTTTGGGAATACTATATAAAATCTTTTATTCTATTGAATAAGAATTTATAAATACACATATCTCGTTGGTACGAAGTAAATTTTGATTTTAGCGTTTAGTTAATATTAAAATATCAATATTCAAGGTTTAATAGTTTGTTTATTCCATAATTCGTTAATGATAGTTTTTTAATTCTAATTTTTACAGATTATGAAGTGAGTTAAATTCAAATTTATTTACATAGATATACAATTGATTATAGATTTATATTTCAAATTTCAATATGGTTACAAAACATACAACAACATATGAATTCAAATTTAGATTTAAAAATTTAATATGTACTACATGTAAAAATTAAAAAGCAAAGTCAAAAGTGGGATGAGGTTAACAGACGTCTCTTAAAGAACAAATGGAATTCACAGATATTCTATGCCTTTATTTTGATTAACACAACGATGTGTTAAGTTTATGCTTTATGTTTATATTATACTCTGTGGTTCATTCATTTCATAATATGTCAATTGTAATTTGTGAATAAATAAAAATTTTAAGACGTTTTTATACTTGTTATTTTATAAACGTAGTGATTACATTCTCTTTGTCTTGACATTATTCAATGAATTCGAATAGAGGAGGTTTCTCTTGACCGTTTATATGCTTTTTTATCGGGGCTATTTTTGTTGGATTTCACCTGCAATCCGCGCACTCTAAAAAAGTAATTTAGTACCATACATCGACCCTCATAGACGTTTAACGCATATTATTCTACGCCGCCCCTAAAAAGTTTTTAAAAATAGTCATTAAAACAAAGTCGCTTTCTTGTCTGTCCCAGTTTGTTTTTATCAGATTCAAGAGGAAGGTTTGTGTATAATACATGCATAAATGCAGTTATAACCGCGGTGCGCAGCTAGTCTAAAATTTAAAAATTAATTCCCAAATGAGTTGCTAAGTGCATAACCCGATAACAGCTGAACCGATTAGGACCATTTGTTTAAAAAAAAAATTTCTTGAAGAAGAAATGGATAGGTATAGTGTACAAAGTCCGAAGTAGGACAGGTACAGTGTGAACGAAGTCACATTAGCTAGCTAATATAATATATTAACTGCTGTTTTAATATTAGCACTTGTATACCAATTGCTTTGACTCATAGGAACAATAGATCATCTGTAATTGCATTTGGAACATCTGCAACACATCAACTCATTTTGCAGTAGTAATAAAAAGTAGGTTGAAAGAGTTATCCTCACATTTGTGAGTATGGTACAAATAAATCCAAAAACAGTTTTTAATATTTTTTATTTTATCTTTATCAAATAGAAATTGTGAAGTATGCAAAAATACTTTTTCTCCAATTATGTAGTTGTTAAAATTAATATTTTATCAAATTTACATTTATAATTTTTGAATTATTTTGATCATAAGTCTTAATCTAATGTTATTGTATTAAAAGTTTACCTGAAAAACTGACTATGGGATTTAAACAACCATTTCCTATTTTTGCAAACCCTACTTCTGAAATAGGAAAAATTGTTATTACTGTTAAACAACATCTTTTAGAATTTAGGTGAACCATTATAACATTCATTATTTAATCTGAAATTGAGCCAGCATTTACATACATGCCAAAATATTTTTCTCATACATATAAACATATTTGAAAAAATTATAAAAAATATCTATAAACATACAATTATAAATTAGTTATGGCATAAAATTATTCTAAACTATGAATCTCATTATAGTCTAAATTAAGTACAAAGATCACGATTATTGAATACAAGACGAAATATACTGACAGATCTCATAAAGTTGATATTGTATTCTAGCAAAATTTTTACCTATTTTTGTGCTTGCGTGATAAAAATTATTTTTAAGATATGTCATATCTTTAGAAGATTAAACATGCTGATACTAATAATAATATTCTTAATCCAAAGTTCATACCATAAAGTTAAAGATTTGTTTGAAAGTATACATAAGTTGACATGAATAATAAATAAATGATACATGATTTCAGCTTATTAATGACAAATGTATGTCTTTAAAGGGTATGTGTTTGTTTTATAAATTTTTCAGATAAAAATACGACATATCAATAAGCTCACAATTTCACAATACTGTTTCCTGTGTAAAAATAATATTGTTTCAGAAATGCTCTAAATGGAATGTCCTTTCGTACTGATTGTTATTGCATACTTATTTTCAAAGAGCCACTAGTAACATTTGCTTAATACTGAAACAGTCTGTTTCGCGACTTATCCTATAAGGCAATTTTCAAATACTTGTAATCGTGTCCGACACTGTCTGATGGGAAATTCTGTACATACAATATAGACAAAAATCAAAATGACGCTCTTGTTTCATGTTAGAAGGCGCAAATAATATTTTTCCAATTTTCAAGAACTATTTTATTTTTATTACCTTCATTTCTGTTAACTTTTCTACATAACGGTTTATTTTTATTTTTTGACAGTTAGCAACGGCGCCATTTTGATCATCACCTACGGCAAACGTCAATGTTCCACAGATAATTGTTCTACGTCAATCAGGAAGAGCCAAACTCTGCCATCCACGTGAGGTATTTCTGGATGTCGCCTTTGGAGACGGATTTATTGCATTTAGCTATAGCTTCCAAAAAGTCCTGTCTGGTCACCGGCAAATCGAGCTCTTCCTTGGCAAGTTGTTTGATTTGTTCCGGCTTTAGGCCGGCGATTTTTCTACGCATAGACATCATTGATGCATCCCTAAAACAAAAATTAGACAAAGTTATATGAGAAATGTATCCAATACCTTGTTAATTAATTTTTTTATCAGTAAATCTAGCATTAATTTGTTCCGTTTTGGTATAATTATTTTTTTTGTAACTTTATAAAATATAATGACTAATTCAAAATTACCTGCAAACATTAGTAATATCGGCGCCCGAATACCCGTCTAGTTTCTTAGCAATAGAATTGAGATCTAGTTCGGGGTCAATTTTGACTTCCCGCAAGTTGATGGCCAGCAGTGCTTCGCGACCTTCCTGCGTGGGCAACGGGATGTAGATTCGCTTCTCGAGTCGCCGTCTGAGAGCTTCGTCTATATCCCAGGGGAAGTTTGTCGCCGCTAACACCATTACCACCTGGTACATAATAAATGTTTATGTTAAGAAATCATTTTAATTACTCATTTCAATTTTCATAATTGTCTGTGTTATGGTAAGTAATAAATAATAAATATACGGTATTTATTGAAAAAGGAAAGAAAAAAAAGGAAAACGGAATCTTCTATCCTACGAATATTATTAATATGAAAGTTTCTGAGAATTTATGTTTGGATGTAAGTTTGTCATTCTTTCACGCAAAAACGTCTGCATCGATTTAGTTAAAATTTAGTGTATATAGATCTATCTATCTGTTTTTAGTGATAACCACGACCCTCAGCCATGAGGAAACGACCACGAAGAAGAATAAAGATAGGTGATACCCTGGATTAATACAAAGGAAACTTTATATTCCTATATTGCCACGGAAACGGTGACAACGCGGGTATAATCGCGGGGTACGGCTTGTATATCATAGCTATCTACCTCCAAGTGTAACATAGTGTAATAAGCAGGCGAGCCACCGGAAAGTGGTCATCGCCGCCCATTACCAATCGCGGAGCTTGTCAATTCTGGAGTGGGTTGCCGGCCTTTTAAAAGTCAAAGTGAAAGTCGAGTTAAAAGTGGTAGTAGTAATGGCGGGTACCTTGGCGGGCTCGTCGGTGGCGGAGCCCAGCCCGTCCATCTGCACGAGCAGCTCGGACTTGACGCGGCGCGACGCCTCGTGCTCGCTGTCGGAGCCGCGCCGCGAGCACAGCGAGTCGATCTCGTCTATGAATATCGTCGACGGCGCGTAGAACCGGGCCTGTAAAGTCACTCGCACTTTTTATTCATTGCTATTGACTTAACCTATGCCGGGAAATCACAAAATCTCCCGTCATGGGTTAGAATATCGTATGCTTGATAAATAATTTGGCGTAGTACAATATAATATCTAAATGTTTTCAACCGATAAGGGTTTTTTGACAAGTATTAAGCAATGTTATAAGTTAAATATCGTTTAAGACAGCATCGGGTTTTGCGTGCGTAAAACCGCAAGGCACGACCACTTCTATACATATAATTGAATAAATTTTGTAATGGCAAGCAAGCAACAAAATTCAAAGTTATGAGTTCTTATGAAAGATTGCTTCATTTCTGTTTGATCTGTTCTCAACTAACACATCATACGATATGTTGAACTATTTGATAGTTTACCATCTCAAACAGCAGTCTGACGAGCTTTTCTGACTCTCCCCGATATTTTGAGGTGAGGGTAGACGAGGAAACGTTGAAGAAAGTGGTACCACACTCAGTAGCTACTGCCTTAGCCAACATTGTCTTGCCAGTGCCAGGTGGTCCCACCATCAAAACACCTTTCCACGGTCGACGTATACCCTGCAATATGGTCATTATTTATTTAGAGAAATAAACAAAGAATGGAAAAGTTTTCCATATATGTAAATAAAAAAAAATCGTTAATGTCGTAAAAACATTTTTTTGTTATCTTCATTAAAACAAAATTTAATTGTAATATAAATATGGTAGTTAAAAAAAGGGCCTTTTTTGAATTCCCTCCCAAATTTTCAAAACAAGAAGTGACGCCATTGTTCTCTATATGAGAACAAGACTTGAAACATCAATAAACAAGATGACAGAACCCGTCAAATCTTCGTTTGATTTGTCATATCGCGGTCAAACAATTCGAACATAAAACTCTAACGTCACCTCCCTTTTATTGGCGCAATAACAACATTTTTATTTTTTCCCAGATTAATAATGGATTATTTTCTTTCGGATAGAGTAAATTTTAAAACTTTAATTAATCATGTGCATATACTCTATTCTGCAATTTAATGAATTAAAAGCTTGTATTCAGTGTTCAATTCACGATTCAATTCAATTCTATATTATGTAGCCTAGTTGAAAAAAAATTACTTCAACTTGGACTTTGTTAGAAGTAGCTATAGGTACCTTAAAAAAGTCTGGCATCCACATGGGCAGTACGACAGCCTCTTCGAGCAGCCGCTTAGCCTCCGACAGGTCCGCGATATCATCCCATCTGATATTCGGGTTCTTTTGTACTATATCTCTCTCTGAAACCAACAAGAAACTTATGTAGAATAAAATATGGCATAATATTTTCAAGACACCTTGTTAATACCACACATGACAACACTTTAACAATGGTCATGTTATGTTAATTAGAAATTGGAAAATTTTTATTCATTCTAATAGCAGGAATTCTAATAGTTAGTTTTTTTTACTATAACAATAGATTTTAGGCAAGCACCACATCAGCATGGGTAAAACTACTTATACTGTGATTGTGATTTAATTAAGATAAATGTTTGAATATTTAATTTTCTACGGTAATACTTTTACTTCAACTATCAGAATTTTTTGCCAGTTTAAGGCAGTTTCTACAAAGAGAACCAGTGGTAAATTATTGTTTTGTAATATTATGACGAAAAAAGTGTTGCCATATGTAGCCTAGTTAAATAAAAATATGTTTGAATAATTAACAAATGACTTTAGTTTACCTAACATGTCCACCAGGTCCCCGTCAGCGGAGGAGGGCGGTTCGAACCTCCTCTCGTCTTCCTTATGTTTCTCATCGTCTGTGTCACCGTTGTTATTATCTCGATCCTGCTTGTCCTTGCCGCTGTGGTCTTTGTTGTTTGCTTCTTTCGTTTTTGCTGAAATTTAATCCAGTGTTGCTAAATTGAACTTCGAACTGCGTTATGACCACAAATGTCAAAGAATAAAACGAAAGGTAAACTTTTTTTTATAACATAAAAGGGCAAAGGAGCAGGCGAGGCCACTGATGGAAGGTGGTCATCGCCGCCCCTCAATAATCGTTGAGCTTGACAGCTCTGGAGGTTTTCGGTTTAGAGAGATGTACGCTCTGTTCTTGAAGCTTCCCAAGTCGTAATGCATCTAAAAAACCACGTGAAAGAGCAGATTCCACAAGGTGTTGGAGCGTGGCAAGAACGCAGAGAAAAGCTACATCTCTTCGCAGGACTAAACTATCAAGCCGATCGGTAAGAGCTGTATTGTATGCGGGTAGAATAAATTTAGAACTGCGTTGTCACCAAAAGAGAAAAATATTTAAGACACTTACAAAAAAAGGGAGAGAGATAGAAATACGAATAGACGTAATATCAATAAAACATA